>JADBJO010004229.1:77500-82500 GCA_016801955.1 Conus betulinus | reverse complement strand
GTGTGGACTGCACTGTTCATGTGTTTTTGTGTGGACTGCACCGTTCAACAGTGTTGTGTGGACTGCACACAACATCAACAGTGCAGTGTGGACTGCACACATCAACATGTTGTTGTGTGGACTGCAACATCAACAGTGTGTGTTTGTGTTGTATGGACTGCACATCAACAGTGCAGTCCACACAACACACCACATCAACAGTGCAGTCCACACAACACACAACATCAACAGTGCAGTCCACACAACACACACACATCAACAGTGCAGTCCACACAACACACATCATCAGCAGTGCAGTCCACACAACACACAACATCAACAGTGCAGTCCACACAACACACAACACCAACAGTAGAGTCCACACAACACACAACATCAACTGTGCAGTCCACACAACACACAACATCAACAGTGCAGTGCAGTCCACACAACACACACATCAACAGTACAGTCCACACAATACACAACATCAACAGTGCAGTCCACACAACACACAACATCAACAGTGCAGTCCACACACAACACACAACATCAACAGTGCAGTCCCACACAACACACAACATCAACAGTGCAGTCCACACAACACACACACATCAACAGTGCAGTCCACACAACACACACATCAACAGTGCAGTCCACACAACACACAACATCAACAGTGCAGTCCACGCAACACACACATCAACAGTGCAGTCCCCACACACACAACATCAACAGTGCAGTCCACACAACACACATCATCAACAGTGCAGTCCACACAACACACAACATCAACAGTGCAGTCCACACAACACACAACATCAACAGTGCAGTCCACACAAGACACAACATCAACGGTGCAGTCCACACAACACACAACATCAACAGTGCAGTCCACACAACACACAACGTCAACAGTGCAGTCTCACACAACCCCAACATTCGAACAGGGCAGTCCACACAACCCTCACATCAACTATTGAAGAGTTCAATACATATCAATAGTGCATCCACACAACACACATCAACAGTTCCAGTCCACCACAACACACATCATCAACAGTGCAGTCCACCCAACCCCCCCCACAACCCCAAGTCCACAACCAAGTCATTACTGTGAAGAGAGTTGAGTTTGTTGGCCTGTGCTTGCTTTTTCCCCCCACACAACATGAGTTGTTTCGTCTTGGTATTTGTCTCCAACTTTATTCAAGTGTGGACTGCTCTGTTGATGTTCAAATACAAGTTGTGTGGACTGCACTGTTGGTGTTGTGTGTTGTGTGGACTGTAATAATGACGTTGTGTGTTTCAAGAAGCAAGGACTGCACTGTTGATGTTGTTAGAACTGCGTGGACTGCACTGTTATCATTATGTTGACGTGTTGTGTGGACTGCACAGTTGATGTTGTGTTTTGTGTGACTGCACTGTTTACAGCAAAGTGTTGTGTGGACTGCACTGGTGATGTTGTGTGTTGTGTGGACTGCCAATAGGATGTCAGTGTGTTGTGTGGACTGCACTGGTTGTTTGTCTTGCGTGGACTGCACAAATGATGTGTCTTGTGTGGAGTTTGCCATTGATTTCCCTTTGCCTGCACTGTTGCTGTCTTTCCTTTGTCTGACTGCACTGTTGATGTTGTGTGTTGTGTGGACTGTACTGTTGATTTGTGTGTTGTGTGGACTGCACTGTTGCTGTTGTGTGTTGTGTGGACTGCACTTTTTTTGTGTGTTGTGTGTGTGGACTGTACTTGTTGATGTTGTGTGTTCTTGCTGCTGCACTGTTGATCTTGTGTTGGACTGTACTGTTGATGTTCTGTGTGTTGTGTTTCTTTTGCACTGTCCCTCTGTTGTTTGTTGTTTTCTTTGGACTGTACTTGCTTGATCTTTTGTGTTGTTTGGACTATCTTTCTTTTCTGTTGATGTTTCTGTTGTTTGTATCTTTCTTTTCACCTTTGCTGTTGTGTTTTGCTATGGACTTTTCTGGTCTGCCTTGTTTGTGTGGACTGCACTGTTGATTGTTTTGTGTGGACTGCACTGTTGATTTGTGTGTTATGTTCTTGCACTTTCCCTCTGTTTCTTTGGACTTGCTACTGTTGATTGTTTCTGTGGACTGCACCGTTGCTATCTTTCCTGTCCCTGCACTGTTGATGTGTGTGTGTTGTGTGTGTGTCCTTTGTGTGTGTGTGTGTGTGTGTGTGCTATCTGTCCTGTGTGGACTGCACTGCTGCAACGGTGCAGTCCGCACAACGCACAACATCAACAGTACAGTCCACACAACATACAACATCAACGGTGCAGTCCCCACAACACACAACATCAACAGTGCAGTCCACACAACACACAGCATTTTTTGCAGTCCGAACAATCTTTCCTTTGCCTCTGTTTTGATGAACTGGGCTATGTTTCCTTTCCCACAACTGCCTTTCATTTTGCGGCTTTCAATTTCCCTCTGCCCTTTTCAATGATTGTTGTTTCCATGGAAATAAAGTAACCCCCCTCAAAAAAAAAAAGAAAAGAAAAGAAAAAGAAAAAAAAAAAAAAAAAAAAAGAAAAAAAAAAAAAAAACCCTCAAACAAACTTTGGGTCGCAAGATCTTTCCTTAATCAAACTCTCATAATCTCTGAAGCAAGAGGAGGCATTTCTTGGACTTTCCCTCTGTCTTATTAGAAACTGACGAGGATATTCTGGTCCTATCATTATGTTGACGATTGCCTGGACATCAACAATTGTGACTTTTTTTCAGAGAGATCGTCCAAATTTATCTTTCAAACAAACAAGTACAACAATTCCTGTAAACATAGGTATTGAACAATTTCCCTTCAGGAATGACTTGTCTCCCTTGATTTTTTTTTCTTGCTATCTTTCCTTTCCCTCTGCCTTTCTTTTTGTTTGCTGTCTTTTTTGCTTTCCCTCTGCCTCTTCTTTCTTTGTTTGCTATCTTTTCCTTTCCCTCTGCCTTTCTTTGTTTGCTATCTTTCCCTTTCCCTCTGCCTTTCTTTCTTTCCTTTCTGTCTTTCCTTTCCCTATCGGCCTTTCCCTCTCTTTGTTTGCTATCTTTCCTTTCCCTCGGCCTTTCTTTGTTTGCTGTCTTTCCTTTCCCTCTGCCTTTCTTTCTTTGCTATGTTTCCTTTCCCTCTCGGCCTTTCTTTGTTAGCTATCTATCCTTTCCCTCTGCCTTTCTTTGTTTTAGCTATCTTTCCTTTCCCCTCTGCCTTTCTTTGTTTGCTATCTTTCCTTTCCCTCTACCTTTTTTTTTTTGCTATCTTTCTTTTCCCTCTACCTTTCTTTGTTTGCTATCTTTCCTTTCCCTCGGCCTTTCTTGCTATCTTTCCTTTCCCTCGGCCTTTCTTTGTTTGCTATCTTTCCTTTTCCCTCTACCTTTCTTTGTTTGCTATCTTTCTTTTCCCTCGGCCTTTCTTTGTTTGCTATTTTCCTTTCCCTCTCTGCCTTTCTTTGCAGGTCCTGATCTTCCCCGACCCAGTGAACGAAGGTGGTAGGATTTCTTGATATGTGACACAGACACTTAGCGTATGGCCAAAGGTAGCTAAGAAATTATCTGGCGAGAAAAAAGACCAGTTGCTAGAAACTTTATATAGCTGGCATGGTTTTGTGTTATTTGGTGTTCGATTCTTTTTATATTTGCTTTTTGTCAGGTTTACCTTTTCTTTCTACCTTTTTGACTCTTTCTTGTGAGGGATTTTCTTTTTTTCTTATCTTTGTATATGTCATCAGGCATAGATGGTATATGCTGAATTCATGTTTTGTCTGTGTATACATGACAATTTATTTGTTTTGTTTTCAAGGAATACTATATATACATGTACTCCTCTTCAACACATATTGTATACAGGCCCTCTCTTGGACATTTTGGAATGCTAGTCTTGCAACTAAGCAATTAAGTGTGGTTCAAACTTTTTTCTATGCTCTTAAAATCCTTATACAATGGACAAAAAGTTCTCAATTTATTGTCTGCAAGACACCCACGTTACTAAAAAAAAAGAAAAGTATGTAAATGCTGAATGGGGCTACAAAGCAAGCTTATAGTCCTCGAGGGGGAGACCATCTCCAAAAGAGAGGAAAATCACTAACCTATCATTATTCCTAGTCAGATACCAATATTTCGAAACCTGATTGTTTTCTCCTCAATGACCTCGGAAAGTCCTAACTTGACTCCTCTGGCTTTTAGATTTGTTTTAAGCAGAACGGTATCCCAAGGTCACTGCGGAGAAACAATCAGGTTTAGAAAATGCCGGTGTCTGGCCAGGGGTAATGATATGTTAGTGAGTTTCCTCCCCTTTGGAGATGGTCTCCCCCTCGGAGACTATAAACTTGCTGAAGGCTCATTTTGAGAAGCATTTATTATTCCCCATTTATCCATCCAAGCACATATTGTTAGTTAGGCAGAATAATCTACCACTGCAGATATGAGTGCTTATCTCCCCCTATTTTTTCAATCTAAGACATAAGAGCAAGCTTTGTTATAATTCAATATTTCTTGCAGTCATTGCAACACCAAGCTGCTTTGAACATTGCTGGAATGGTGCTCAATTACTTACCCTTAGAATTCATTAGTTTATTATAGTTCAGTCCCTTGCAGATTCATTCCAAGAACTGGCCCTCAGCGCTTGTGTCTTTAGATGTCATATTTTTATATTTTTCTACTTTCCACAAGAAAATGTAGCTTATTTTGTTGTTTCATAATTTTTTTTGCTTCTTAGCTGGGGCCTTTTTTCGCCCAGGGTTTTTGAAAACTCAACAAACATACTATAGCATTGCACACCAGCCTTTTTCTGGGATAGCATTCTGCTTAAAACAAACCTAAAAGACAGAGAATTTAAGTTAGAGCTTTCCGAGGTCACTGAGGAGAAACAATCAGGTTTAGAAATTTCGGTATCTGACCAGGAGTAATGATATGTAAGGGAGTTTCCTCCCCTTTGGAGATGGTCTCCCCCTCGGAGACTATAAGCTTGCTGAAGGCTCATTTTGAGAGGCATTTATATTATTCCCCATTCACCCATCCAAGCACTT
>JADBJO010004229.1:67500-72500 GCA_016801955.1 Conus betulinus | reverse complement strand
GCTTGCAGACTGCCAGGCGTAAACAAGTCCTCTAGCTGGGAGGAAAAGGAAACACTTCACGGACGCTACTACATATCATTACACCTTTTGTCCGAAAAAGAAGAAACGGAATAAGAAGACCGCCCTGTGTGATACCATTTGAAGCCCGATGAAAATGGAAGACGTCGTGAAGACTGACACGTGTACGTACTCACACTTTTAGTCCGAAGACTGCAAAGACATCATGGACACCGCCATGAGTCATCATACCTTCAATGAGAAAAGAAGTGAAACACGCTATCTGGATAATTTACCCCCCTTCGTCCGAAAAAAAAAGCTGTTTTGCAGGGTGCTTGGCCTAACACAATGCAACCAGAAGACTGTAAGGCGAAACTGTCGTGTGCATTCCTGCCGATAGATAGAGGGAAGTGATAAGCATTACATGGACTACAATGTGTAATGACACTGTAAGTGAGAGGAAAATGATAGGCATTATATGCACTAGTATGTGTAATGACACTATTAGTCAGTGACGGGCATTACATGGACTAGTATGTGTAATGACACTATTAGTCAGTGACAGGCATTACATGGACTAGTATGTGTAATGACACTATTAGTCAGTGATAGGCATTGCATGGACTAGTATGTGTAATGACACTATTAGTCAGTGACAGGCATTACATGGAATAGTATGTGTAATGACACTATTAGTCAGTGACAGGCATTGCATGGACTAGTACGTGTATGACACTATTAGTCAGTGACAGGCATATGGACTAGTATGTGTAGTGACATTATTAGTCAATGATAAGCATTACATGCACTAGTATGTGTAATGACACTATTAGTCAGAGGAAATGAAAGGGACACAAGGCAGACTGTCATGAGTAATGAGACATTTAACCTGCCGTGTGTCATTTGTCTTTCCTTCAGATGGACATAATCATGATTGTAATGACAATTTAGTGGGGAAAAAAATCATGATTGTAATGACAATTTAGTGGGAATAATCATGATTGTAATGACAGTTTAGTGGAAATAATCATGATTGTAATGACAATTTAGTGGAAATAATCATGATTGTAATGACAATTTAGTGGAAATAATCATGCTTGTATGACAATTTAGTGGAAATAATCATGATTGTAATGACAATTTAGTGGAAATAATCATGATTGTAATGACAATTTAGTGGAAATAATCTTGATTGCAATGACAGTTTAGTGGAAATAATCATGATTGTAATGACAATTTAGTGGAAATAATCATGATTGTAATGACAATTTAGTGGAAATAATCATGATTGTAATGACAATTTAGTGGAAATAATCTTGATTGCAATGACAATTTAGTGGAAATAATCATGATTGTAATGACAATTTAGTGGAAATAATCATGCTTGTATGACAATTTAGTGGAAATAATCTTGATTGCAATGACAGTTTAGTGGAAATAATCATGATTGTAATGACAATTTAGTGGAAATAATCATGCTTGTATTGACAATTTAGTGGAAATAATCTTGATTGCAATGACAGTTTAGTGGAAATCATCATGATTGTAATCACAGTCAGTCTGTCCCGTGTCGTGCAGACTGCCTGCCTATTGACAGTTAAGCTCAAGGGGAAATAACATGCGCCGTGGAGAGCCCTTGTGTAATGTGACACCTTTCGCTCGCGAGAAACCGAAAGGTGTCAGGCAGACTGCCGTGTGTTGTATAACCCCTATAGTCAGAAAGGAAGGAGACAGTCATTGTAGACTACCATTCTGGCAGACTGCCGTGTGTTGTAGCCCCTATAGTCAGAAAGGAAGGAGACAGTCATTGTAGACTACCATTCTGGCAGAGTGCTGTGTGTTGTAGCACCTGTGGTCAGAAAGGAATGAGACAGTCATTGTAGACTACCATTCTGGCAGAGTGCCGTGTGTGTGTAGCCCCTATAGTCAGAAAGGAAGGAGACAGTCATTGTAGACTACCATTCTGGCAGAGTGCCGTGTGTTGTAGCCCCTATAGTCAGAAAGGAAGGAGACAGTCAATGTAGACTACCCATTCTGGCAGACTGCCGTGTGTTGTAGCCCCTATAGTCAGAAAGGAATGAGACAGTCAATGTAGACTACCATTCTGGCAGAGTGCTGTGTGTTGTAGCACCTGTGGTCAGAAAGGAATGAGACAGTCAATGTAGACTACCATTCTGGCAGAGTGCTGTGTGTTGTAGCACCTGTGGTCAGAAAGAATGAGACAGTCAATGTAGACTACCATTCTGGCAGACTGCTGTGTGTTGTAGCCCCTATAGTCAGAAAGGAAGGAGACAGTCATTGTAACTACCATTCTGGCAGAGTGCCGTGTGTTGTAGCCCCTATAGTCAGAAAGGAAGGAGACAGTCAATGTAGACTACCATTCTGGCAGACTGCAGTGTGTTGTAACCCCTATAGTCAGAAAGGAAGGAGACAGTCATTG
Source organism: Conus betulinus (assembly GCA_016801955.1). Classification (NCBI taxonomy): domain Eukaryota; kingdom Metazoa; phylum Mollusca; class Gastropoda; order Neogastropoda; family Conidae; genus Conus; species Conus betulinus. Next base: position 70,063 of record JADBJO010004229.1, on the reverse strand, counting down.
TAGACTACCATTCTGGCAGAGTGCCGTGTGTTGTAGCACCTGTAGTCAGAAAGGAAGGAGACAGTCATTGTAGACTACCATTCTGGCAGACTGCTGTGTGTGTTGTAGCCCCTATAGTCAGAAAGGAATGAGACAGTCATTGTAGACTACCATTCTGGCAGAGTGCTGTGTGTTGTAGCCCCTGTGGTCAGAAAGGAATGAGACAGTCAATGTAGACTACCATTCTGGCAGAGTGCTGTGTGTTGTAGCCCCTGTGGTGAGAAAGGAATGAGACAGTCAATGTAGACTACCATTCTGGCAGAGTGCCGTGTGTTGTAACCCCTGTGGTCAGAAAGGAAGGAGACAGTCATTGTAGACTACCATTCTGGCAGAGTGCCGTGTGTTGTAGCCCCTATAGTCAGAAAGGAAGGAGACAGTCATTGTAGACTACCATTCTGGCAGACTGCTGTGTGTTGTGTAGCCCCTATAGTCAGAAAGGAATGAGACAGTCATTGTAGACTACCATTCTGGCAGAGTGCTGTGTGTTGTAGCCCTGTGGTCAGAAAGGAATGAGACAGTCAATGTAGACTACCATTCTGGCAGAGTGCTGTGTGTTGTAGCCCCTGTGGTGAGAAAGGAATGAGACAGTCAATGTAGACTACCATTCTGGCAGAGTGCCGTGTGTTGTACCCCTGTGTCAGTCAAAGGAAGGAGACAGTCATTGTAGACTACCATTCTGGCAGAGTGCCGTGTGTTGTAGCCCCTATAGTCAGAAAGGAAGGAGACAGTCATTGTAGACTACCATTCTGGCAGAGTGCCGTGTGTGTAGCCCCTGTAGTCCCTATAGTCCATTCTGGCAGACTGCTGTGGAATGAAAGGAATGAGACAGTCATTGTAGACTACCATTCTGGCAGACTGCAGTGTGTGTTGTAGCCCCTGTAGTCAGAAAGGAAGGAGACAGTCAAAAGGAAGAGACAGTCATTGTAGACTACCATTCTGGCAGACTGCTGTGTGTTGTAGCCCCTATAGTCAGAAAGGAAGGAGACAGTCATTGTAGACTACCATTCTGGCAGACTGCCGTGTGTTGTAGCACCTGTAGTCAGAAAGGAAGGAGACAGTCATTGTAGACTACTATTCTGGCAGAGTGCCGTGTGTTGTAACACCTGTAGTCAGAAAGGAAGGAGACAGTCATTGTAGACTACCATTCTGGCAGACTGCTGTGTGTTGTAGCACTTGTAGTCAGAAAGGAAGGAGACAGTCATTGTAGACTACCATTCTGGCAGAGTGCTGTGTGTTGTAGCACCTGTGGTCAGAAAGGAAGGAGACAGTCATTGTAGACTACCATTCTGGCAGAGTGCCGTGTGTGTAAGCCCCTATAGTCAGAAAGGAAGGAGACAGTCATTGTAGACTACCATTCTGGCAGACTGTGCCGTGTGTTGTAGCCCCTATAGTCAGCCCCTATGTAGACTACCATCAGAAAAAGGAGTAGACCTATATTGTAGACAGTCTACCCATTGGTCATGGCACCTACAGTCTGTTGAAAATGAGACGTGTCATACAGAGAGCCATCTGTAAGATCCACATATCGGAACAATGGGACGTGTCATACAGAGTGTCATCTGTAATGATCTACATAGCGGAACAATGGGACGTGTCATACAGAGAGCCATCTGTAATGATCTACATAGCGGAACAATGGGACGTGTCATACAGAGAGCCATCTGTAATGATCTACATAGCGGAACAATGGGACGTGTCATACAGAGAGCCATCTGTAATGATCCACACATTGCGTAACAATGGGACGTGTCATACAGAGAGCCATCTGTAATGATCCACATTGTAGGAACAATGGGAGACGTGTCATTCAGAATGCCATGTGTAAAGATACCTACAGTCAGAGAGAAAAACGACACGTGTCATGCAGACTGCCATATGTAAAGGTAGACTACAGTCAGAGGAAAAGACACGTGTCATGCAGACTGCCATATGTAAAGATACCTACAGTCAGAGGAAAATGACACGTGTCATGCAGACTGCCATATGTAAAGATACCTACAGTCAGAGGAAAATGACACGTGTCATGCAGACTGCCATATGTAAAGATACCTACAGTCTGTTGGAAAATAACACGTGTCATACAGACGACCATGTGTAATTACATTTACATGAAGAAAAAGGGACGTCAAGCAGACTGCCGTGTGTAACGGCGCCTACATAGCGCAACAATGGAAGGTATCATACAGAGTCATGCATAACGACAGCTGTAGTTCCATAAGAATAAAATGGGACGTCATACAGAGAGCCATCTGTAATGATCTACATAGCGGAACAATGGGACGTGTCATACAGAGAGCCATCTGTAATGATCCACATTGCGTAACAATGGGACGTGTCATACAGAGAGCCATCTGTAATGATCCACATAGCGGAACAATGGGACGTGTCATTCAGAATGCCATGTGTAAGATACCTACAGTCAGAGAAAAACGACACGTGTCATGCAGACTGCCATATGTAAAGGTACCTACAGTCAGAGGAAAATGACACGTGTCATGCAGACTGCCATATGTAAAGATACCTA
>JADBJO010004229.1:57500-62500 GCA_016801955.1 Conus betulinus | reverse complement strand
ATGTTAATAAGAAACTTTCCAAAAGCATTAACCACAGAGTCATTAGAACATCTTTTGTTATCGTCATCTTTCTCATGCCCTTCATCTTCACTTCTCATTTCATATATCACTTCAACATGATCATTATTTTGAGCATTTGAACAGCCTGTTCTAGAATTTAGGTCACCACAAATAATTAAGGGAATGTCTCCATAATCTCTGACTAAGTCAAGCAACAAATCTTCGAGTAACATAACACCATTGTAAATTTCGGTTTCCTCATAGTAAGGTGAATTCTCTGGTGGAATATACATTCCAACCAACAAGCAGTCTGTAGACGTACTTAACAGCTTGTGTGAAAGTTTTAATACAATTACATTATCAAATTCTACTTCAACACGTTGTACATATTCAATGAGTTCTTTACGAACAAAACATATGACCCCACCTGACAGACGACCATGAACATTATCCGACACCTTCACACCCGGTGACACAAACGACAAATGAGATTTTACACATGAACTAGAAAATGACTGAAGAAAAGTTTCAACAAGAAAAACAAAATCATACTGACATACAAATGATGATAAATCAAGGTCATTCATGATAGAATGTAAACCTTCAACATTGTAAGTAACAAATGACAAAAACGATTCTGTACATTTTTCATTGACTCTATTAGAGTTAAGAACGCATTCAGGACTGTTTTCTGCATGTAATGTAATATCCACTTGATCTGGGGCCATGGCCTAACCGCTATTTATTCTGACTGGTTTTCTCCCTACTGATTCGTTCAGAATCCCTTGTTCTGAGCAGATCTGGCATGACCCAAGTTCCAGTCATGGGCAGAGTACTCTGCTGTGAAGCAGAGCGATTGCGGGTTAGTATGGGTGAATTCTGTGCACAGGTGTTACCAGTTCTGTTCGCCCTCCCCCTTCCCCTCCCTCCATTTCCGTCCCTCCCCCCCCCACAACGTACGGACTGTTGTTGACTAGAAAGTGGAGATCCTCTTCCAAAACCTCTCGTTCCTGGGGAGAGTGCTTGCTGACTAAGTGGTGTGCCATGGTCACCTGGTGTGTCGGGAAAGGACTGCTCAGTCTGTCGGTCTTCTTGAGGGCTGGTAGACATTTCAACTGGACCCTCATCCACAGTCTGGTCACATACAGTCATGAGAGCACTGTCCTGGACTTCTGGTACTCTTTCTGCCATCTGTGCATAGGAAGTGGCAGAGGGGGATGCGTGGGATTCTTGATGTATTCCATGATCATGACTGGGGCGTGCACGGAAATCTTGGACCACCAACTTCCCTTTGTGTAAAATGCATGTTTTCCTTGTTCTTTGTAGTGGGCCACAGTATCTCTCTGCTGTTTTGTCAGATCTGCCCCAATACGCAAACGTTCAAACGCATCTGATTTTTTCCCCTTCCTTATCCCTTATGATCAGCATTGCATCTCTCCATCTCTGGAACTTTATAATCATTGGTCGTGGTCTATCCTTTCTGGATGATGTTAGACCTAATCGGTGTGCCCGTTCAAAATCTGTCTCTATCCAGTCTTTTTGTGGAAAAATGCCGTCTAAAAGCGTCTACAACAACCTTTGAAACACATCTGTCAAAAGTTTCGCCTGCTTCTTCTGCCATTCCATACAGCAGGAGGTTTGACCTTCTGGAGTAACGCTCTTGTCTTTCAATTTCACCCTCGAGCTTTTTCACTCTAGAATCAATATCCTTTTGTTCTTCTTCAATTCTTTTCACACTTTCATTATTTTGCCTGATAGCCACTTCTAGAGAAGATACTTTTCTTTTTATATCTGAACAGTTTGTATTTACGGAATCTTCAAGTGCTTGGAACTTTTCCTCAAGCTCCTTACTTCGAAAATTGACAGCTTCCAGAGTTTTCAATCAGTTTGTTCAGTTTTCTTTTCTAGACCTAAAGTGTGCCCATCCAGTTTGTCTTCCAGACTTTCACAGAGTCCTCAACAGAGGGGCCAGGCTGGGATTCAATGTCGCCACAAAGCAGCAACAGAAATCGCAGGTTGGGTCCGGGGAGAGAGGTCAGGGATGTAGTTTGCAGAAAAGACATTGTGGACAATGTCAAGACATGGGGTGAGAGTTGGATATCTTTCTGCTCAATAGCACAATACACATTTGTTGGGGTAATCAGAGGCAAGACATCATACTCATGATGATTTGCACGTACCTGTCCGTATCCATCCACACAGAGGGTCATGACACACACAGAAAGGGCAGCGAACAGGATGAGAGCTGACAGCATAATGCAGACACAAAACACTGCAATGTCCAGACCGCTACACACGTCACCCCGCTGACAATTCATTTTCACATTGACTCTTTCTTCTTTTGATCAGAGACAGAAAGAGAAAGTGACTTTGTAATAGGAGTGACTACTTTTCTTTCAGAAAAAAAAAAAAACAAAAAAAAAAAAACAAACAAACAAACAAACAACAACACTTGTTCTCCGTATACTCCAGACATCACAGGTCCTCCCTTGACGAAATGAAATGAAATACTGACCTGGTTTCACATGTTCTATGCTCAATTGTAGACCCACTCCGCGCCACAAATGTTTCAGAGTCATCCGTAAAATCACATTCACTTATCAAAATCAGATATAAATGCATTATACGAATGGATCCTGGGAAGCGTGTGTTGTCTGTGCAGGTATTGGTGCTACTTTGAGTACTGGTCACCCAGGGGAAGAAGGATGACAGCTGTAGTGCCTGACCAGTCAATCTCAATACAGCAGTTTCTGAACTACAGAGAGGAGTGGAAACTAGCCAACATAATTCCCCAAACACTCCTGCGACTCACAGAAACACAGACCGTACAGTGCTTCATAAACCATGGAGAGCAGCCAAGCAATCCACGTTCACTACAATCCACTGACAAGAAGACAGGAATGTAGGAATCTCTCACGGGAGACCGATCTCTCTAAAAAAAAAAAAAAAAAAAAAAAAAAACCAAAAAAAAAAAAAAAAAAAAAAAAAAAAAAAAAAAAAAAAACAAAAAAAAAAAAAGTCCATAGGCAAAAACCAACTCACCCACAGTCAGAGCAGACATGAAAAAAGGAGAAAGTGAAGGATGATAGACGGAAATCTCAGAAAGTATTGAAGACAAAAACACCACAGCAATCATGGTGACACGGCAGAGAATGAAAAGAGGAATGGCGGGAGAGAGAGAGAGAGAGAGAGAGAGAGAGAGAGAGAGAGAGAGAGAGAGAGAGAGAGGGGGGGGGGGGGGGGGGGGGGGGGGGTGGAGACAGAATGAAAGTTGTGCCTGTGTGCATGCTTGACCAGTTGTCTTAGATATGTTCGAAGTTAGAGAAGACATCAAGAGAGAGAGAGAGAGAGAGAGAGAGAGAGAGAGAGAGAGAGGGGGGGGAGGAGGGGAGAGAATGGAGGGAGGGGGGGAAGAAGGGAAGGAAGGACGGAAACGGTTGAAAAATCATGTACTCATCTAATAGATTATATCAACGTATTCTTTAAAAAAAAAAAAAAAAAAGGGGGTGGGGTGGGGGGTGGGGGTGGGGATGGGGGGGTGGGGGGGGGTGGGGTATCAAGTTAAACAGAAGCTTCAGAACTCACCTGAAAATGCACGCCTAGAGAACCCTGCAAAATGATCCATCGTCTTGGTGATTCTGGAGCTACAGAGAAAAGGCATTGATCTTGTCGAGAACAAGCTATGTACCCCTTTGTTCCACTCCGATAACATGAATGTAGCTCACCATATAGAGAAAATCCCTGCATTTCAAGAGAGACCTATGACTGTGCCACCCTTTCAGACTACGAAAGCAACTTAGACATCGAAAGTAAACCAACACCATCAACTAAAACCAGACTAAAATCTCAAAGACTGGCGGAGATCAATCACATCCTTTGGAAGTGTCAGCTTGGTGAATGCTCTTCCTTGGAGATGGCGACATTCCTGCAACAGACGGCACATTCTTGGACTTCCCCTCGAAGTGGTGAAAGTGAGGAAAGGAGAGGGAGGAGTCAGGAACACAGGACCGGATCTGTGCCTCAGACGTCTGGGCAGTGACCGGCAGACAGTCCTTCTCTGACCAGACATCTGGGCATTAGTGTTCATTGAAGCCACCAGTCCTTCTAATCACTTCACAGACATCTGGCATTAGTGCTCATTGAACCACCAGTCCTCCTACTCAATCCTCACAGACATCTGACATTAGTGCTCATTGAACCACCAGTCCTCCTCCTCAATCCTCACAGACATCTGACATTAGTGCTCATTGAACCACCAGTCCTCCTAATCAATCCTCACAGACATCTGGCATTAGTGCTCATTGAACCCACCAGTCCCTCCTAATCATTGAACCACCAGTCCTCACAATCCTCAGACATCTGGCATTAGTGCTCATTGAACCACCAGTCCTCCTAATCAATCCTCACAGACATCTGGCATTAGTGCTCATTGAACCACCAGTCCTCCTAATCAATCCTCACAGACATCTGGCATTAGTGCTCATTGAACCACCAGTTCCTCCTAATCAATCCTCACAGACATCTGGCATTGGTGCTCATTGAACCACCAGTCCTCCTAATCAATCCTCACAGACATCTGGCATTGGTGCTCATTTAACCACCAGTCCTCCTAATCATTCTGGGCATTAATGCTCATTGAACCACCAGTCCTCCTAATCAATCCTCACAGACATCTGGCATTGGTGCTCATTGAACCACCAGTCCTCCTAATCAATCCTCACAGACATCTGGCATTGGTGCTCATTGAACCACCAGTCCTCCTGATCAATCCTTACAGACATCTGGCATTGGCTCATTGAACCACCAGTAGACATCTGGCATTGGTGCTCATTTAACCACCAGTCCTCCTACTCCTTCACAGACATCTCTGACATTAGTGCTCATTGAACCACCACCAGTCCTCCTAATCATTCTTCACAGACATCTGACACTAGTGCTCATTGAACACCAGTCCTCCTAATCAATCCTCACAGACATCTGGCATTAGTGCTCATTTAACA
>JADBJO010004229.1:50000-52500 GCA_016801955.1 Conus betulinus | reverse complement strand
TCTGGATCGACTGGTACAAAGAAGAGCGAATATTAATGTTTTATTCTTTATGACTTTGTATCAGCCGGATGTGGAGTTAATGCAATGACAGAGAACCAGTGCTACAGGGTTGAGTTGGACCAGTCATATTCTGGTGATATCATGCTAAGGAAAAGCATCCGACAGACTGACATTAAAACTGTGCAGATCTCTTCAAATCGTACTCCAAAGTAGTAGTAACTATCTTATGTATGTGGTAGTGTCCAGTTGCTAGGTTCAGAGTGCTCGCACATACACTTATCTGAACTGGAATAAGAATCTGTAATGTGAAGCTTGATCAGCATTGACAGAATCTTGTCTGCATTGTACGTACATCTTTCATAAGAGAGATACGGATACGGATACGGAAAGTTTAACCGTGTATAGGCCATTGCCCTCATGATGGGATACATGTATGTATGTATGTATGTATGTATGTATGTATGTATGTATGTATGTATGTATGTATGTATGTTTACGTATGTATGTATGTATGTATGTATGTATGTATGTATGTATGTATGTATGTATGTATGTATGTATGTATGTATGTATGTATGTATGTATGTATGTATGTATGTATGTATGTATGTATGTATGTATGTATGTCATAAGAGAGAGAGAGCGAGAGAGAGAGAGAGAGAGAGAGAGAGAGAGAGAGAGAGAGAGAGAGAGAGAGAGAGAGAGAGATTTGCTGAAGAAGAACTCATTCAACCCCAGCGAGAACAACCAACTATTTCGGTTCTCCAACTCTCGTGGCCCGCACTCATTCATCTACCAAACTAACGAGAAATGTCAAAAGTGATGACTGTCCACAGAGTAAGAAGCCAGGCCTCTTCACGTAGCGCCATTACATTCATGGCATGTGCCTCGGATGGTTAAGACAATGGTAAAAGAAGCCAGAAAATCTGGACCTTATTCTTCGTCAGCAAGACCATCACCATGTACGGTCCAGCCTGCAGGTGCTGTTTCTGGAGTGTCAGTTTGAAGTGATCAAAGAACAGATATGGTATCCGTTTCTGTCTTGCTTTGTATCCTGTGCCTCCCTCTGCTGTTCCAGAAACAAAGAAACAGACAGGAGTTGAGAGAGAGAGAGAGAGAGAGAGAGAGAGAGAGAGAGAGAGAGAGAGAGAGAGAGAGAGAGAGAGAGCCAGGGAGGAGAGTGTGGCAGGTAAAGGTGGATGATGAGGCAACTGAAGGAGAAAAACCCATTCAACCCTAGCGAAAGTAACGAAGTAATTCGGTTTCTAATCGCCAACTCGCGTGGACAGCACGCAGTCATTTACCAAACTAATGAGAAATGTCAAAAGTGATGACTGTCCGCAGAGCGAGAGAGAGCCAGGACGCTTCGCGTAGCACCATTCCTGACGCATCTCCCATACAGTTGAGGCAATAGTGAAAGGATCCAGAAAAGTTGAGCCTTAGTCTTCATCTGGAGGACCATCTTCATTTACAGGTCAGTCTGAGTTTACTGAGAGTCTGTGTAAAGGGCAGACATGCTGTCGACAGACAGATATGCTTTGTCTGTCTGTATGTCTGTCTCTCTCTCTCTCTCTCTCTCTCTCTCTCTCTCTCTCTCTCTCTCATTCTTTCTCTGTACCTCCCAATGCTGGTCCAGAGACAAAGAGACAGACAGTAGTTGAGAGAAAGGGGGAGGCTTCTAGCTTCAGCCATTTTCTATCCGAGACTCAGTGGAGTGTTGTCTCTAAAGCAACTACAAATGCCAAAGTCCACCTGGACTGGATCTGCAGTCACTTCTTCACGCCTTCCCGCTATCTCTATCTCTTCCCCCCTCCCTCCTCATGGCCCTCTTTCAATATCTGTCACTTCGTGTGTAGAGCCTGGGGCCAGGTCTTGCCGCAGACCACTCTGCCGTCCAGTCATAGCTAACATGTAATCCCCTCCACTCTCTCTGCAAATAGAACCACTGTGACCTCGTGTGGGAGGCGAACCAAGGGTCACTCCCTCCTCACCTACCACGCCTTTGGTCATCCGAACACTGGAGATGGTCAATGGTGGGCGCTTGTTCATAGCATGTGTTTCTGCCATGATGACATCATTTCCTGTCTTCCCAGCCAATGCCACGTCTCCCATGCTGTCCATTGTGAATGACACATCAACTGTTATTCATGTGGGATGATTAACTTCAAGGTATCAAAATATGTAATCCTCACAGAAATCATTCTTATATTGAAGATATTCAGATTTAATGATTAAGGAGAGAGAGAGAGAGAGAGAGAGAGAGAGAGAGAGAGAGAGAGAGAGAGAGAGAGAGAGAGAGAGAGATTGAGAGAGAGAGAGGGAGAGAGACAGAGAGAGAGACAGACAGACACAGAGCGAAAGAGCGAGAGAGTTACAGAGGGACTAAGAGACAATTAGTTTACTGCTGAGTTCGGTAATGACTCTGTCAGAGTCCAGACTGAGTGTCTGTTGTGAAATGAAAGATGATGTATGCTAGTGTCCCTCCATGCTGAAAGCACTG
>JADBJO010004229.1:42500-45000 GCA_016801955.1 Conus betulinus | reverse complement strand
ACTTGGCTGCTCTTCATTCTCCATCTCAATCATCAGCCACCAACAGCCCTCACGAACAGAGAGGATTAACATGTCAGCTCATCAATACCCCATAAAGGTCCTGTGACCCTATCAAATCTTAAAGCCTGTTTTCTGTGCAAGAGCTATCTGGGAATGAGAACACCCAGCACAGATGGTGACTCAGTCAGGGTTTAAGCCTTCGACCTTGGAGCCGGATTGTGTGATGTTTAACTCTGTGTGCCCTTGAGGTTGTTATGACGTGGGTCTTCACATGGAGTGTTTAAAAGCCCTTTTAGCTCAGACATCGTGCAGTCATTTACAATCATCTTTTTTCTTTTTTGGAGATTTCTATCTTTATGTCCCTGCCCACTGTCCACAAGATATAAAACTCTTTGCTGATACTCTTGAGCATTAGTTTAATAAAAGGAAAATCCTTAAAAAAAAAAAAAAAGCAACTTGTGCTATTGCTCATTAGCTCTCCACTGATTTGCCAGACGGAATGCTGATTTATTGATTCATGCCAGAATGTAAACTTTGTTGGGTTCTCTACGGCATGTAATGAAAACTGGGGGAGGGGGAGGGGGGAGGGAGGGGGAGGGGCGCATTACAAATCCTTGTTTATGGGGAGAAAGCTTTGGAATCTCTCCGATTTCGCACTTACTCAGATGAGGGTGTAACCTAATTTCGACATTTGGCTACGTTTGTGTCAGACTCAGGAGCCTCCACATCCACCACCATGGCTGTCTCACCCTCCTCCAGACAGAGTACTGTTGAATTAATACGTGATAAGTTCTCTCTCTCTCTCTCTCGCTCTCTCTCTCTCTCTCTCTCTCTCTCTCTCTCTCTCTCTCTCTCTCTCTGTCTGTCTGTCTGTCTGTCTGTCTGTCTGCCTGCCTGTCTGTCTGTCTCTGTCTGTCTGTCTGTCTCTCTCTCTCTCTCTCTCTCTCTCTCTCTCTCTCTCTCTCTCTCTCTGTAATGGCGAAATCCAGCCAGATGTAAAGCATGTGAACACATATGGAAGCATTCAAACTGGGAAGGGGTGAGGGTTTATGTAAACTTGTAAATATTGACCCTATGTAATGCGGGGAGGTCTAGTGTGGGTGGTAATTAGTCTTTCCAACACTCTTACATGTCTGAGAGAGAGAGAGAGAGAGAGAGAGAGAGAGAGAGAGAGAGAGAGAGAGAGAGAGAGAGAGAGAGAGAGAGAGAGAGAGAGAGAGCAAAGGAAGCAAAACCACAGCAGATAAACATCTTTAATCCACATTCAAAACACACCATGGAGTACCAAGAGCAATTGCTTACCCCCGTCCTCCAACCGCTACTTCATGTCCCCCAAATCACCACTCTCCTGGGAACCTGAAATCGATCATGCCACAACAAAGCCTTTATTAATCATGCTGAAGTTTTCATGTGGATTCAAACCAACATTCCCTCCACCCCATCCTCTTCAGGTTCTCCAGGAGGACCCCCCAGTGTCACAGCCATTGGGACAAACACCTTCCCGCCATCAGGCTGCTGCTGGCAAAACCAGGAGCCAGCTGCCATGCCATCAGCAAACTGCAGGGGGCTGTAATGCCATCATCAGACTGCAGGGGGCTGTCATGCCATCAACAGACTGCAGGGGGCTGTCATGCCATCAACAGACTGCAGGGGGCTGTCATGCCATCAGCAGACTGCAGGGGGCTGTCATGCCATCAGCAGACTGCAGGGGGCTGTCATGCCATCAGCAGACTGCAGGGGGCTGTCCATGCCATCAGCAGACTACTGCATGGGGCTGTAATGCCATCAGCAGACTGCATGGGGCTGTCATGCCATCAACAGACTGCAGGGGGGCTGTCATGCCATCAGCAGACTGCAGGGGGCTGTCATGCCATCAGCAGACTGCAGGGGGCTGTCATGCCATTAACAGACTGCATGGGGCTGTCATGTCATGCCATCAGCAGACTGCAGGGGCCTGTCATGCCATCAGCAGACTACATGGGGCTGTAATGCCATCAGCAGACTGCATGGGGCTGTAATGCCATCAGCAGACTGCAGGGGCCTGTAATGCCATCAGCAGACTGCAGGGGGCTGTAATGCCATCAGCAGACTGCAGGGGGCTGTCATGCCATCAGCAGACTGCAGGGGGCTGCCATGCCATCAGCAGACTGCAGGGGGCTGTCATGCCATCAGCAGACTGCAGGGGGCTGTAATGCCATCAGCAGACTGCATGGGGCTGTAATGCCATCAGCAGGACTGCAGGGGGCTATAATGCCATCAGCAGACTGCAGGGGGCTGTCATGCCATCAGCAGACTGCATGGGCCTGTCATGCCATCAGCAGACTGCAGGGGGCTGTCATGCCATCAACAGATTGCATGGTACTGTAATGCCATCAGCAGACTGCAGGGGGCTGTCACTCTTTCCTCCACCAACCTCAGAGGACAGACTATGAGATCTTGCAGCATCAAAGTCTGTGTCAGCTGGACTGGCCACCCCACAGCTAGTGAGCTGACAGGACAC
>JADBJO010004229.1:20000-37500 GCA_016801955.1 Conus betulinus | reverse complement strand
GGCTGACTTAAGAAAAGGTGTTAGTTTTTGAGGAAGAGAGAGAGAGAGAGAGAGAGAGAGAGAGAGAGAGAGAGAGAGAGAGAGATGCAGACAGGCACACACACACACACCACACACACACACACACACACACACACACACACACACAGAGAGAGAGAGAGAGAGAGAGAGAGAGAGAGAGAGAGAGAGAGAGAGAGAGAGAGAGAGCATTTTACCCAGGCGAAAATAACGAAAGTGCTTAAATTTCAAAATTTAAAGAACAGTTGACTACTTCACCAAATGTGGTAGATCATGCACCATCAATCTGGAAACGAATGAGAAATGCCAGAAGTGATCACTGTCAGGTCTCTGGGATGTGCGTAAAAGCCACATCTCCTCGCGCAGCACTGTGACCTTAACATGTGCCCCCAGAGCTTGGAGAAAACGACGTAAGAATCTAGAAAAAGATCGACCTTAGTTTTCGTTCTTTGGAAAGAGTCCAGACTCTGCAATAATTCCATGAGTGCAACAGAGAGCTGCAGGCACGTTCCCAATCTGACAGGGAGATAAGGCTTCTGTTTATTTGTTTGTTTGTTTTTCTCATGAGAGAATGAAATGAGAGAGAGGGGTGCGGGATACCTATTATGTCCACTACTAGCTTTATTAAGCAGTCCCTTGTCTGAGGCCCAACTGAGCGTCCACTCAGAAATAAAGACAGATGCCAATGTTCATCTCTTGAGGATGTGCAATCTCCTCTGGATGACCCCTCTCTCTCTCTTCTCCCTCACTCCCCATGGCAGGCCCTGTTCCAATATCTGTCACTCAGTGCGTGTTGCTCCTGAGGCCATTTCCTGTCTGCCTAGAACCACTCAGAGTCCAATCACAGCTAAAGAGAAATCCTTAGCGCTGTCTCTCTACAAACAGAACCCAGGTGAAGTGGCTCCACAGACCACACGTGAGTCGCTGCTTCCCAACTAATCCTTCCAATTGGCCGTTTGAACAGTGATGGTGATCCGTGGTGGAAGCTGACAATATTGTATTTGTTTCTGCTCTCATGCCACTGTTCCTCTGTTCCAAGACATTACCATCATTTTCACACTGCTCATTCTGACTGACCTCAGCCCAACCATACCTGGGTTTATGAAGCTGACAGTTCATGAGAATGATCATAGTCAAAAAGTAGCAGAAGATATGATGAATATTGAAGTTGTTCTGATATTTAAGATATAAAACCTCACCTGCTGTTTGATATAGACGTGTTTTTTTGGGAAAAAAAAAAAACCATAGCGAAATGTAAACCTGGCATTCGAATTTAAAACTTGTCCCCTGAAAATACAGAAAAAGAAGAGAAAAAGGACTCAAAATGCCTGATGTATATCCAAACTAAAAAAAACTTAGGAACATTCTGTGTTTTCTTGTCCCGTTCTTCCCACAGCACCTGTGTACATTTTGATTGCAGTTAACATCCTAATTACAGGAGATATATGGATATATGACTTTTTTTTTTGCATGTTTTGTGTTAAGCACTTACTATTAGAGGAAAATGATGTCGTTATAAGTTTTGTTGCGTTAAAAAAAAATCTTGACGTAGTTATGTTTGAATGTACAAGATCCCCTTTGATGAGCCTTTGACCTTTCTAAATTCAACTGTCTGAAGCTGAAGTTCTGTTGTTGTTCCAGAGGGACCTTTCCCTGCTTACTTTTCCTGAGGCCGTATACAGGAGAAGACACTGTTTGATGTTTGGATTTATTTGTTTGTAACGAACCAAAAGTGTGTGTTGATATTAACCAGTCTCTCATCTATTGTGGATATGTGTTTGTAATCACATACAAACATCACCGTATTTTTCCCATGGGGACCTCTTCAAGAGTATTTCACTACGAACTTTTCTTTGTTAATATGGTACAAAGCAACTGTGTCATGTTTGCAAAATTCCATTTCGAGTCGTAAAAAGCCGTGTAATAAGCTTTTCAAAATAAAGGTATGTATTTTCTGAATATAATTTGGAACTAGCTTTGCTGTTAGAGGCGACAGAAACAATTGAATGTGCGTGAAATCAACGACTGCAGATAATATTACAGATGAACCAAGAAAATGGGTTAGTTCACTTTCTGCAAGCCATATCCCACAGAAACAAACACCAATCTCCATGTCCTGAGAGATCCGTAAGAAAACACAGATCCAGAAGTCATCATTCGCCGGATCTGACTGACTTGCCTGCCCCTCTCCCACCCCAGCTTTCATTTGCTGGTAATGGCTCCATGTCCGCTCCGCTTGGCCGCCTGGTGCTGAGTTGTCACTGGGTCAGACCCACAAGCCAGTTTCGCCTTTGTCTCTGTTATCGTTTTCTGTTCACAGAGAGAGAGAGAGAGAGAGAGAGAGAGAGAGAGAGAGAGAGAGAGAGAGAGAGAGGTGTAAAAAAAAGCCTATTATTTAACCACTGTTGAGTTCGATAATTGTTCCGTCTGGGTCCATCGTGAGTGTCTCCTCTGTGAGATCAATTATGGATGGCAGCTCCCCTTCAGGTCAGCAAGTGCGCTGTGGAAAGCTGCTGACGTTCAGGGCACTAACTTGCTTCTAGGCAGACGTAGTGTAGGTCACAGCCATGATACAACATGTAACTGCATACAGTTTCTCACCATTCCATGCTGGTTCGTGTCTTGCAAGGCAGTCGCCCTCCCCCTCCTTCCCATCCTCTCTCACAATTATGAAAACCTGTGTTGCGCCCCCCACCCCCCCCCCCACGTTTTTTTTTTTTTGCAATATGTGACTAAATGTGGTAAGTCCCCTTGTTTGTTTGTTTGTTTTTTCTTAATAAAATCAGTTCCAGTGAAATCGAAGTTGGTTTCTGGTCTATTCTGTTTCATTCCTGTGTAATAGCAAAACTGATGTCTCCTAAACTGTCGTTTCCTCGGTTGATATCTAATGTTTAGCACTGGTTAATATCTAATTGTTAGCATTGCTATTGCTACTGTAGTTATTCCCGTAAATTTGTCCTCCCTGTTATGTGTCTTCCCCTTACAAATCCTATCAATAGCAAACCTCTCTTTGCGAGGCCTGTGGTCTAATAGTTAGAGCGTTTGCCTGGGGAACTGACGGACGTAAGCTTAAACCATTTGTGTCGATTTCCACGAGTTGAAGACCGCTCTGTCCTCTAGCAGTAAATGGCAGCTGATCCAGGTGAGTGACGGTTCAGACGGCAGAAGAAAGACAGAGGCTCCACCTGCCACTGTGCAGTGTCTTGGACTAAGAGTGACCCTCTAAGATATCACTGCCCCTGTGGTGATCTGGCTGAGGGAAATAAACCATGACCTTCAGCTTTAACTAAAAATAACACACGTCGATTATACAAACTTATGTATCACTTTCTCCCAAACTTTATCCAGACAAAACAAAGTGAATACAATAATTCAAAGGACAATAAAGAAACCCCATATTACATACACGCGCGCTCATGCAAGTACGCACATACGCATGCACACACACACACACACACACACACACACACACACACACACACACACACACACACACACACACACACACAAATTATGACGTTCGTACGCGGAAAAAAGGACATGGGAAGCACCAGTTACCAGCGTAGTATTATCAACATAGCCTTTAGAGGAGGAGGAGAGAGAGAGAGAGAGAGAGAGAGAGAGAGAGAGAGAGAGAGAGGGGGAGAGAGAGAGAGGTGAATACTGTAGAGCACATACACTTTCCCCCATCCATTCTGTCTTTCCGCTCTGAATTCATGTTCTGCTATTTCTGCTCGTTGCCCCAGCTCACAGTACAAATGACAGGGGAGTGTTGCGGTATGTGTGAGATGCTCCGACATTACCCGGCACACCATTGACGGTATGCCCCCCGAGGGGTGTGCTCTTAGGTGACAGACACTTTGCTCACAAGATGGCATAACATGTGTGTTCACTGAGGACAGCGTCTGTGTGTGTGTGTGTGTGTGTGTGTGTGTGTGTGTGTGTGTGTGTGTGTGCGTGCGTACGTGTGTGTTTCTCCTGTCACATCTCTGGTGCCCATTTAGTGATATTTCTCCCACACTGGTCATTTGCCGGCCTCAGCACCATAAATGGCAGAGTAGAGAGAGATGCCGTTTGGCAACTCGCAAGAGTAGACACTGCAGCACTGCAGCCGAGTTGTTTCAGTGGTGTTCAGTTGTGCTTGTTGTAATTCAACACACGCATGACATCACTCACCAAGATCTCTCACTACTAGTAATACCTGATTTCTTGCAAGGTCAGTTTCAGTGAGCTTCAAGAAAACAGCGCACCAAGACGTGCATCCGTAAACAACCCTCATTACCTTGCCCCTCCTGATGAATTTCACACGAATTCATCACGGACTGGAAGTTGAAATCGACACGAAGGATACACCACCATTATATGATTCAAAAGTTGATACTCATTGCTAATCAGTGATGATAATGGAAACAGTGTTGGCAAGCTCAGTGTAAAATACAGTTGAAAGAAGTTCTACCAAGAAAGCTACCTTTTAAAGTAGACTGAATGTCAGCTGTACTTTTCGATTGATGATTCGCTGGTTTGAAACAAGAGTTGGCTGCTACGTTTGTCACAGAAGAGTAGCTGTAGGATTTTCGCCGCCGATACCAGGTATGACAAACAAAACAAAACAAAACAAAACAAAACAAAAAGCAAAACAAAATTCATATGAAGAATGGTGCTGCAGTCAGTTTATGTTTTACGATCACAGTATGCCTCATCACTTCTGGCTGCTGCAAATTCACACACACACACACACACACACACACACACACACACACACACACACACACACACACACACACACACACACACACACACACACACACACACACACACACACACACACACACACACACACACGCGCGCGCGCGCACGAAAAATGGGATGTTGTATAAGACTGCTCACGCATCCCATTCATTATGTATATTTTTATCACCATCTCTCATCTTATCCAGATGAGGATGTTGGAATTTGATCTAGGGCACTCATTGAAATGAAAACAAGTAATGCGATCCCAGCCAGAGTTTGGCTTTTAGTGTTCCTGGAGCACACGACGTGTGTGTGTGTGTGTGTGTGTGTGTGTGTGTGTGTGTGTGTGTGTGTGTGTGCGTGCGTGCGTGCGTGCGTGCGTGCGTGCGTGCGTGCGTGCGTGCGTGTGTGTGTGTGTGTGT
This sequence comes from Conus betulinus, assembly GCA_016801955.1. NCBI lineage: Eukaryota > Metazoa > Mollusca > Gastropoda > Neogastropoda > Conidae > Conus > Conus betulinus. Next base: position 32,329 of record JADBJO010004229.1, on the reverse strand, counting down.
GTGTGTGTGTGTGTGTGTGTGTGCCTCTGTGTGTGTATGGGGGGGGGGGGGGCGCGCACGACAGAGCATTTACGCATGCAGGCGCACATGCGTGCATAGTTTTACATATTCTCAAGTCACACACACACACACACACACACACACACACACACACACACACACACACACACACACACACACACACACACACACACACACACACACACACACACACACACACACACACACACACACACACACACACACACACACAGTTATGTCTCCGTGTGTTTAAAAGCACGTAAGCACGCAAAGCATATCTCTCCTTAAGATTTAAAGGGATACGTTTATACCACACTGACATTTTCAAGAAGCTTTGCCGGTTCTACAACACTCTCTTCTAGGCATCATTTTACAGAACTGATGTACACACGACTTATTGCAATAATAAGAAGGTAAACGACTGTTGTCGCTATCTAGTTTTGGGCACTCAGTCATAAGATCATATTCTGTCACCAATGTCACTAACGGCCCTAGCTGTTTGTGCTTCTTAACACACACACACACACACACACACACACACACACACACACACACACACACACACACACATATTTATGAGAGAGAGAGAGAGACAGAGAGAGAGAGAGAGAGAGAGAGAGAGAGAGAGAGAGAGAGAGAGGAGAGAGAGAGAGAGTCAACAAAAAAACAAAATGATATATCGAATGGGAGGTCAACCACCGACAAAGATGTTCAACACTGACCCAGATATTTTGAAAAGTGCTGTAAACAACCCCCCCCCCCCCCCCCCTCCCCCCTTTCCGCCCATTTCTACCCCAACCCCAGTTCATGTCCTCAGTCTCGGAACCTGAAATAATGAACACACCTCACAAAACATGGCTGTCAGCAATCATGCTGAAAATGGAATGTGGATGGCAACCAGTCCCCTACGCTCCTCCCAATATCAGTTTCTCTCTCCACGACAACCCCTAGCGTGACAGCACAACACTGGAACAATCACTTCCCAGCCTTCCGAGGGCTGTTAGCAGAGGCAGAAGCCAACCATAATCTCATCAGCAGACAAGATAGGTCTGCATACCTTCCTTCCACCGACCTAAGGGGGAGGGGGGTAAGGCTGAAGTTATTGCAAACGTCTGTGTCAACTGGACCGAGTCAGCTACAGCCAGAGGACGGACTGAAGACTGCAGCTGATTCCTTGCCTGTTCTGGTACGACAGAGCACTGTTGAATTCGCCGCTTCCTTCATGGGGAAGAAGGTTTTAATGTATTCCTGCCTTCCTCTCCTTCGCCGGGACCATGCTGCTCAATGACAAGATTACCTACAACGATGAAGCAGCTTTGATCATGTTCATGTGTAAACGAGTGTGGATGTAAAGCGCTTAGAGCTTGGTATCTAGCCGAGAATAGGAGCTATGTAAGTATTCATTGTTATAATAATAACAATAATTTCACCATTTTGTCTCTAAAATTGTAGTAGTTGCCATGCTGTAGCATTACCAGGGCAATAGAGTATGGGAACATATATGAGACATCCAGAACATTTTGTTCCTCTCTCTCTTCCCTGACAACTATGACCACTGAGGCCTTGGACACTTTGGACAAGAAAACATTAAGAAAGGAACAAGAAAGCAGGTCAAGAAAGCAAGAGGGCACACCAAAGTTCAATGACCGTCACGAAAATCTACATCACAGGTGTGGAATTGTAACATCAAACCCTAAACCAAGGCTGATTCATACTATCTGCTGACCAGTCGGATGGTCAGATATCTTCAGGCTGCTATGAACAGTCTACATTACCACTACCAACACTTCTTCACAAACTCCCACACCCAGCAGTAGCCTTTCTTGTTCTGGGATCGCCGTTAGTGCAACCATCAACTCATATTTCTTTCAGTTTATCATAGTTGTTCGCTGTGGGCTAAAGCGGCAGTGTCTTGCATCTGCAAGTTAAAATGGACACCGCCACACACGTAAGCTGGGTCTGTTTAAACAGTACAGCCTGGGTATGAGAGTTCTGAAGGACTGCAGTACTAGAACTACGGCAGGTAAATGCGTGTGCAGCTGTGTTCCAGGGGCCCTGAAATGACCAGAGTGTGTCTACGACTGAAGGCAGCGCGATTGATCAGTCAGCATAGCACCCACCTTATCTCCTGAAACTCCTCACAGTTGATTGTGCGATCTCGTTTGTATCACCGTGTCATGAACTTCAGCTGAATGATCATTGATTCCATCGGCACTCTCGACGATGCAGATGTCTTCAAGCGTTCATTATCATCCTAGTATGGTGACCTGAAGCTGAAGCAGTGCTGATTCAATTGGTGCTCTTCACAGTAGAATGGTTCTCAGTAATGCCCAACCTGAAGTAGTGCTGATTCAGTTGGTGCTCTTCACAGTGAAAAAGTTCTTAGTAATGCCCAGCCTTGTGAAGCTGAAACAGTGCTGATTCAATTGGTGCTCTTCACTGTGGAATGGTTCTTAGTAATGCTCAACCTGAAGTAGTGCTGATTCAATGGTGCTCTTCACAGTGGAATGGGTCTTAGAAATGCCCAGCCTTGTGAAGGTGAAGTAGTACTGATTCAGTTGGTGCTCTTCACAGTGGAATGGTTCTTAGTAATGCCCAGCCTGAAGTAGTCCTGATTCAATGGTGCATTCACAGTGGAATTGTTCTTAGTAATGCCCAGCCTGTGAAGGTGAAGTAGTGCTGATCCAGTTGGTGCTCTTCACAGTGGAATGGTTCTCAATAATGCCCAGCCTTGTGAAGGTGAAGTAGTGCTGATCCAGTTGGTGCTCTTCACAGTGGAATGGCTCTTAGGAATGCCCAGCCTTGTGAAGGTGGTGCAGTCAGGGTCTACAGGTCAAGGCCACTTCAATCTGCCTCTGGGAGAATAATCCTGGAAAGCATGTTACCAGGTGATACTGCCCAGACCTGGCCTGCTTCCTGTACGCGATAATTGCAACTGGACTCACACCATCCTGCTGGCATAGTGCCTGACTCTTTTGTCTGTCCTGAATGCCAGGACTTGTCGTCCTTTCTCTGTCAGGAATGCCGGGACTTGTCTTTTGTTTGTCATGCATGCCAGGATTTGTCACTCCATAAATTTGCTATCAAAGCTTAGCTATCTCTGACATCAGCATGAAAAGATGACTATCCTAGGTAACCTATGACTCAACAAGTTACCATACATTTCACAAAGCACACGACATGAAACTCTAGCCATCCCCAGTCCTTCCCCCTTCCTCCAGCTAAAACGCCTCCCCTACTACTGTCTTACGTCTGCACCCCCCCCCCCCCCCCCCCCCAAACAGAAAACGGAAAAAACAATGAACGTGCACGACAGATTCCTTCAAAGACAAGTGACGGCATTTTACTCACTGATTTCTCTTCACACTCTCAGGCAGACAGTAAGCAGCGGAGTAAGAGGGGCACCAGAAAGCTGTGAAAGCTGGGGGGGGGGGGGGGGGGGGGGGGGGGGGAAGAGCAGAGGGAAGGAGGAGGGGGACGCCGCTGGACAGTGACAACCTGACAGTCTCTATTGCTCTACTGTCTGACACGCAAACTCCCTTCTTCCAACAATTGATGCTGGAGAAACGGCAATGAACAAACGAGAAGGTGATAAAAGAAGATCAAATAATGAATGATGCAGAGAGAGAGAGAGAGAGAGAGAGAGAGAGAGAGAGAGAGAGAGAGAGAGAGAGAGAGAGAGAGATTTTCCACCTTGACTGAGAATCTGTACAGTACAAACTCTCATCTGAAATGATTTAAGAATTTTAGCAAATGTCAAATGTTTATTCTCCTATACTCAACATTTTGATTGAGTAGTAGTTTCATTTTGTCCCTTTGATTTAACCTTCTTACGAATTTAAAAAAAAATATGTATATCTGTTAGGAACATATGTAAAAGTGAAAAGTTCTAGGTTATGTTAAGTGTTCCAAGTGCCGTGGAAGCATGTTGAGAAGATATATGCCAAGCAACATGGCTTTTGTGAATAATAATGACTCAGGAGTTTCCAACACGTGCTTGTTGATCGAGGAAAGAGGAGTTTATCATCGTAGAGTGCAGCAAGAGTGGTTGTAGATAGTGGCTGCAGACAAAAGTACTGAAATGGGACTCAGCTGGGTACACTGTCGAGGCATCTCTTCCATAACATATTGTTATTATTTATACTAGCATTGATGCCGATTCAGTTCAGACTGGAATGTTGGAGTGTGCTTGATAGTGATCCTTGATGATAAAAAGAATACAGAGAAAATGTTAATCTAAACACATACAAGAATGTATAGTTTGGGTTTGCACTTTGGTGTGTGTGTGTGTGTGTGTGTGTGTGTGTGTGTGTGTGTGTGTGTGTGTGTGTGTGTGTGTGTGTGTGTGTGTGTGTGTGTGTGTGTGTGTGTATGCGTGTGTTTAATTATATCACACACACACACACACACACACACACACACACACACACACACACACAGAGGGGAGGGGGAGAAAGGAAGGAAGAAGGAAGGAAGGAAGGAAGGAAGGAAGGAAGGAAGGAAGAAGGGGGGAAGGCAGGAAAGAAAACAATTGCTGATCAGGATCTTTAACCCCATTCAAAATCACCAAGAGTGACTGGCAGAAACTCCCCCTCCTCTCCTGATGGCCTTCAACCCACTCTCCTGGGAACCTGATATAATTAACACATATCACAAAACCGGACCCTCATCAATCACTGAAGTTTAATGTGGGCTCAGACAAGCCACCAACAGCCCTCAAACCTTCCCCTTCTCTTTCCAGGAGACCCGACGGTGCCATGACCATACCAGCGGGACCATCGCCTTCCAGCCATCAGGCAGCTGTTAGCAGAACCAGCAGCCGGCCTTAATCTCATCTGCAGACGAGATGTGGGCTGTACACCTCTCTTCCAACGACCTCAGGGGACAGGCTGCAATTATTGCGCCATCAAACTCAGTGTAAACTGGACCAAGCCCTCCCCACAGTCAGTTAACGAACTGCAGACGCTGCGGCAGTTTCTTCGCCTTTCTTGTTGCACTGGCACGCCATGACATTTCTGACTTTCCCAAAGTGGGAGCAGATTCTGAGATGTTCTTATCATCCCTCAAAATGCACTGCTATTACGATGCTGTCAGTTTTCTAGGGCATCAACATTTTCGTTTTTGTGTCTACAAAGAGGTCTCCATGAACTAATTGATGTCTTAAAGTCTTTTTGGATCAGACGTTGTTAAATCATTGACCATCAGTGACGTAATCAGATTGTGTCCAGTTATGGTCAATAATTCCTATGTTTGTTCAGCCACAAATTTCTCTTGGAAATTTTTTAAGAGATTCCCAGTCTCATTTCCCTTCCTCCACGAGATACGACACTTTCTTCTGATGGTAGTATACACAATTTCAACTAATTTGATATTTGATCGTGTTACTGCTGATCAGCTTTCCTTTGTTAATTTCATGTTGAAAAAAAAAGTTGGTTGACCGATTCATTCATAAATTGCTGAAAACCTTTTTAGCATCTCTGCCTCTGGGTGCCCTCATTTTGCAAAACGTGTATTACAAATCCTTGTTTTGTACAGAATAGCTTTTTACATAATCCAGACTTTCTAAAATTGACATTATTTTAGTGTCAACACCTTACTCTGGAACCAAACGCTCTGGGCTTTTAGTGTTGATACAAAGTGGTAGTTGTATTACTGCTGTTGTCATCATTTTTTTTCTTAACTACATATTCAGTCATTTATGAGATATACCCGCGTTGATGTGATCAGGATGTTTTCACGGAACAAATGGCATCGCAGCGTGGTATGCGAACAGTATTTTCTATCGTCCTTTTTCTTTTCTGCCTTCTCTCACACTCCTCACCGTTGCAGATGTTATGCCTAACAGTCTACACATAATTTGTGTATATACCGGACTAATTTTGGTTTCTTTTTCCTCAGAGGGCAGGCAAGATATAACATCACTTTCATTCTGCGCTTCTTTGCATCTGTTCACATTTGAGCTGATGTCGCCCATTGTCTGTCCGACAACTTTGATCTCCCTCTGCTATTTGTCTTTCAGACTAACAACAAAGGCTGGCAGCGAAAGGTCTTTCTCTTTCCAAGCCCCAGCTCTATCGAAATAAATAATCTCTGTTTCAGACTCTCTACGTTTCTCTCACCAAACACGACAAGGCTGAACACACTTGCACGTAAGTATGCTTTTACACACACACACACACACACACACACACACACACACACACACACACACACACACACACACACACACACACACACACACACACCGCACATACACACACACACACACACACACACACACACACACACACACACACACACACACACACACACACACACACACACACGAACGCACGCACGCACGCACGCACATCTATATCTATATATATATATATATATATATATATATATATATATATATATATATATATATATATATGTGTGTGTGTGTGTGTGTGTGTGTGTGTGTGTGTGTGTGTGTGTGTGTGTGTGTGTAATCAAAATGTAAAATAATATACACATATACACATATACTCAAAAAGAGTAATCATACCGTACTTGTGTATACAAAAAAGGAAAAAAAAAAACTAAGTAGGTGTATAGATGTGCGCCAGAAATATTGGACACAGTTATCATGTTATTATTATGACAGGGCGCACGGTCGACTCATTTGTAAAGAAAAATCATTTAGTCTTCAACGGCAGGGAAAAGTGAATGCCACGAGAATTACCTCAAGACGATCGGTAATAATGAGGAAAGTGTTGCTGACTGAAGACTCTGGACAATGACAGACGACTTGTGTAGGTGGAAGCGTCAAGAGATTCTTCACAGAGGTGACTGGTAACAGTCTCCGATTCTTCACAGAGGCTGATTGCTAACAGTCTGCAGATTCTTCACAGAGGTTGATTGGTAACACTCTCCAGATTCTTCACAGAGGTTGATTGGTAAGTCTCCAGTAAAATTCTGCCCAGCTACCGAGTGCTTAAGAAGTGCTATGCCAAAACCTCGACAGACCAACATCTCTCAAAGAGTCTATGCCAAAAAAGCACCGACAGAAGAGCTACGCCGGAAACTTTCACATAGCAGATGTACACAACACCTCCTTTGTGTAAACGTTCAAGATCAAAAGGTTACACCAGTCTTGATAAAAGTTAACTTGTATTTGTAGAGTTCTTCTGAGATTATCTTTTGCATACCTAAACTCGTGGTACGTGTGAAATCTTGGAACTTCTTCTTCTTCTTCTTCTTCTTCTTTCTTCTCTCTTCTTCTTCTTCTTCTTCTTCTTCTTCTTCTAATGAATTTTGCATATTTGTTCTGACTGCCATTTTCAATATACGTGATAGTTAAATCTGTTGAGGTAGCGTGGAGCTAGGTGCGTGATAGTTATTAAATCTGTTGAGGTCTCGTGGAGCTAGGTGCGTGACAGTTAAATCTGTTGAGGTAGAGTGAAACTAGGGGCGTGATAGTTAAATCTGTTGAGGTAGAGTGAAACTAGGGGCGTGATAGTTAAATCTGTTGAGATAGCATGAAACTAGGGGCGTGATAGTTAAATCTGTTGAGGTAGAGTGAAACTAGGGGCGTGATAGTTAAATCTGTTGAGGTAGAGTGAAACTAGGGGCGTGATAGTTAAATCTGTTGAGGTAGCGTGAAACTAGGGGCGTGATAGTTAAATCTGTTGAGGTAGAGTGAAACTAGGGGCGTGATAGTTAAATCTGTTGAGATAGCGTGAAACTAGGGGCGTGATAGTTAAATCTGTTGAGGTAGAGTGAAACTAGGGGCGTGATAGTAAAATCTGTTGAGGTCTCCTCGAGCTAGGTGAGCGGAAGTCCAGCGCAGCAAAAATCACTTTGTTTATCATGTTTATCATATACCTATAGATTCAGTAACACCAAAAGAATAAACAGAATCAAATCTAAAGTACGAAACACTGTATTTTAGACCTTAAATATTTCCATATACTTTGGTTCGTCTAAGTACCTGATTCTGTATGTGAACTGATGACATAACCTTCTATTTCTTACCACCACCTAGAAAGCTTTGGCTTGTCTTTCTTCAGCAGGATTAAAAAAGAAGAAAAAAAAATACAGGATCGATTTGAACAAAACTTGGTGGAAAACGAGATATAAGACACAAGAAGATCCCTTGACATTTCAGTGCGTGATAAGATCAAAGAATCGGTCCAGGATTTTGTTTTTTTACCCTTTCTGTAGAACTGAACGATAGGGTGTTTTTTGAAAGGTATACATTTCTCAAAAGGTAGCGTAGCGAACTGAAAGATACTTTCCTTTTTAATACGTATTATTAACTTTGCTATAAACATGTCAAATCTGGTGGTAGAAACTATCTTTAGTGAGCAAAATAGCACACACTAAGGAGTGGGAAAGTGCTTTTTTTTTTTTTTCAATGACCTTCTGTGCCACTTAGGTGGCATTACTCTCACGCCATTCATTCCAACCCGGGCTGCAGCTTGTCCCGACGCCTCCATGGCACCGACAATCCACACGGAGAATCAAGGCCAACTTATGAGGCGACCCAACAGTGAAGACACTGCACTGCTGCTGAGTCACTCTGGTTGTGTTCAGTGCTGCTGAGTCACCCTGGTTGTGTTCAGTGCTGAGTCACCCTGGTTGTGTGTTCAGTGCTGAGTCACCCTGGTTGTGTTAGTGCTGAGTCACCCTGGCTGTGTTCAGTGCTGCTGAGTCACCCTGGCTGTGTTCAGTGCTGCTGAGTCACCCTGGTTGTGTTCAGTGCTGAGTCACCCTGGCTGTGTTCAGTGCTGACTCACCCTGGCTGTGTTCAGTGCTGAGTCACCCTGATTGTGTTCAGTGCTGCTGAGTCACCCTGGTTGCGTTCAGTGCTGCTGAGTCACCCTGGTTGTGTTCAGTGCTGCTCAGTCACCCTGGTTGTGTTCAGTGCTGAGTCACCCTGATTGTGTTCAGTGCTGAGTCAACCTGATTGTGTTCAGTGCTGAGTCACCCTGGCTGTGTTCAGTGATGCTTTTCCTGATCCAGCATACTCCAGGACAGCAGCCACTGAACACCCTACTGAAGACAGTGATTGCATTGTATTGGATTCAGGGATGGAACATCAATTCAGTTTCTTCACAGAAACAACAGGAGTCGGAAACTCAAAGCTGCTATAAAACGTGCAGCTGACGCAATGGTAATTTGGTGAAGTAAGCAGCGTTGATCTACCTGAATACTTTTGGAGGCATGTCTAATAACAGAGATTTGCGATGGGGTCAGTTGGGTTTCGTTGGTGTTGACAGGTCTCTTTGACCTTTGCAGAGATTTCGTTTATGTTTCAATTTAGAAAGATTTTTAACCTGATCAGAAAGAGTTATGCTCCCATTCAACATAATTCTTTTCCACTGCTTAAGCATTTTTTGCTTTGAAGTCTTTGAACATAGATCTCAGTTTCTGTGGCACTTTTGAATGATTCGATGTGTGTAAACAATAAGTCACCTCTCTCTCTCTCACTCTCTCTCTCTCTCTCTCTCTCTCTCTCTCTCTCTCTCTCTCTCTATATATATATATATATATATATATATATATAATAGAAGAGAGAGAGAGAGAGAGAGAGAGAGAGAGAGAGAGAGAGAGAGAAAGGGGGTCAAGGACTGGGGTCCATTATCTATCAATAAAAGCAATGAAATCCAATCTGATCAATCATTATCTATCAATAAAAGCAATGAAATCCAATCTGATCAATCATTATCTATCAATAAAAGCAATGAAATCCAATCTGATCAATCATTATCTATCAATAAAAGCAATGAAATCCAATCTGATCAATCAAATCTGCCCTCGCGCATGCCCCTAAATGACTATAATATCCATGACATTTCCCACAGCAACACAAAATCTGAAATAGAAAGAAGATCGCTTACATCAAAAAGAGACAAACTAAATTTTCCTGTTTCAGCCAAATGAAGAATGGCAAAAATAAATGAATAAATGAATAAATAAGTACATAAATAAATAAACAGGCAAATAAATAAATAAATAAACAAACAATCAAACAAAAAGTAAATGAATGAATAGATGAATAAATGAATAAGATAAAGAAATTAGTAAAATACATTGATACATAAATAAACAAACAGAAAATTAAGTAAATGGCTAAATAAATAAATAAATCCATTAAAAAAAACGACATGAAAATACAAATAAAAAGCCCTGTCTAATGGGATGAGTTCAATGCCATAGTGTGCCCTAAGAAGACTCATTCGATGGGATGGTATACGCCAATAAAATCAACTCAGGCCATCCGTCAGCTCTTCAGAACACGGACCACATCAGTGACATCGCTGCAGGCCAAGCGCCCAGGTTTGAATTGTAACGACTTCTCTGCAGAACGGATGACTGGAGAGCTCAATCACTCGTGACGCCACAAAGCCCCAGTCTGAGAGCACGCTCTGCGCCGTTGTGTGACAGCCTTTCAATGATGAATAGGGTGACATCACGGAGAAAGAGAGAGAGAGAGAGAGAGAGAGAGAGAGAGAGAGAGAGAGAGAGAGAGAGAGAGAGAGAGAGAGAAGGCTGTTTGTTTCGCTCACTGCTAGAGCATAGAGTTCACGATCAGATGCCAGGAGTGCCAATCTCAAAAGGCGTCCAGCATGAAGAAGTGGCACTTTTCTGCCTATCATAAAGTGTTGTCGTTCTGGTGGTGTCAGTGTAGTAAAGGACTCCTTTCCTTCCCCCTCTCGCCTGCTGTGCGCTTGTTCTCTCCCTTGTCCATTCTGCCCATTCTCCCACTGTCACCCTTTCCGCCCTCCTGCCCTTTTTCTCTATGCTACACCACCCTTTGTGGAGGTAGAAATTGAAAAATATAATGTAACATAAGGAGGGAAAACAAATCATGATGCATGATACATGATACACGCATGTCATATGAATGAATAACCGCCAAAGAATCACATGAAACCTGAGAGTCGTACTTCAGAGTTTCGACATCTGTCTGTCTATCTGTCTGTCTGTATTACTGTCTGTCTGTGTCTCTCTCTGTCTCTGTCTCTGTGTATCTGTCTGTCTGTCTGTCTGTCTGTCTGTCTGTCTGTCTGTCTCTCTCTCTTGAACAAGTGATGGAGAGACAGAGAAAAAGGGACAGGCAGACAACCAGACCGACAGACGGAGAAAACAAAAATAAAACTACAGTGGTGCCTTAAATAGTTTTAGCAACCATCTTATTTCACACACACACACACACACACACACACACACACACACACACACACACACACACACACACACACACACACACACAGAGAGAGAGAGAGAGAGAGAGAGAGAGAGAGAGAGAGAGAATGACTATGACCCTGTCGCCAGACCTAACGATCCCGGCTACCTCTTCAAAGGAGCAAGACCTGAAGACGAAGTGGGCGATCGCCTGCCTGACGTGTTCTGAAGACCTCTTGGGTGCCGCCACCCATGTTCACACATGGCCGTCATCAACATGCCAGCCCATGCTCTTAAGTCTATAATTGTCGAGCTGACACCTACTCTGTAGTGAACTCCCTCCTCTTTCTCTTCTCACACTCCCATTCTCTTCTTATGTCAAAGACGTCTGGCAAGAGGAATGGACCTTGCAGACGAATAACAAACTATTGAAAATCTGTCCAAGCCTGAAAGAGCGTGTACCATGTGCCAGAGGCGCCCGTAAAGAAAAAAAACAGTCCTGTGCCGCTTGCACATAGACCACTCGTTTTATATCCGTTCTTATCTTTTAAAAGGTGAAGAAGCTCCGTGGTACATCCCCTATCATGTTCCACTCACAGTGAAACATATTCTGTTAGATTGTTGGGACCTGCACGATGTGAGACATAAACACTCTACAGCAGATCCATGAAAACCCTGTTCAGAGATGTCCCACCTGACGTGATCTTTGAGTTTCTCAAAGAGATCCACACATTTTTCATCTGATTTACGATGTTACGAAAGAAAGAGTTTTAACGAAGTTTCTGGTGCGTTTTTAGAAGATGTATTTTAAAGAGACGTGTGAAGTTTAGTTTTTTTTTTGATGACATGTGAGTTGATTTTAACGTGGTGACAGCCCTGATATGGCCCTTTGCGGTCGGCTGGGCTGTAAGCAACATCACCTTACCTTACCTCTCTTCTTGTCCTGGGGGAGCTGTCCAATGAGCAACAACCTTTTGTCTTTTGTGTGGTGAGAAAAAGTGTGCTCGTGAAACTGGTCAAAGACTGCTGACTGACCGTCACTACACGTCTGTACTGACACACTGGCTGACTGACCGTCACTACACGTCTGTAATGACACACTGGCTGACTGACCGTCACTACACGTCTGTACTGACACACTGGCTGACTCA
>JADBJO010004229.1:0-10000 GCA_016801955.1 Conus betulinus | reverse complement strand
GTGTAAATGAGTGTTGTAAGTAATAATGGGAAAGAAAAAATGGAGGGAGGGGTAAGGGATGGGGGAGGGGAAAAAGGGTGAGTTGAAAAAAAAGATGACGGAAGAAAAAGTAAAAAAGAATCTAAAATATGAAATATAAGGAAAAAATGTGAAATTTTGGTATGTTGTGAGGGAATGGACGAGGTTGGGTGGTGGGTGTGGGTTTTTGTTGGTTCTGAGAAGGATAGAGAGAGAGAGAAGAGAGAGAGAGAAGTAGTGTTTTTGTGTTGTGTGAGTGTTAAGTGTGTGTGTGGTGTCTATTGTTGTAAAAAAAGTTAGGACGAGGAGAAAGAGAAAATAGAAGAATGTGATGTTGTGGTTTAAGAGAGGGGATAAAAAAAAAGACTACAGGAAGAAATAAACAAAAAAAGAAGAAGAAAGAATAAAAAATGGAAATCAGGGACGTTGAAAAAAGAACCAGGTGGAATGGTAGTCTAGGGGGGGGGGGGGTAAAAAAATGAAAAAATAAGTGGGCATGGCAATAAGATAAGTAAAAAAAAAAGTAATTAATGGAGATATATTTAAGAATAATTTGAATTGTAGTAAAAATTGAATAAAGGAACTATATTGTGATATCTCATTTTTGTGGGGGCACGTATCGGATAAGGTAATTTTGTGAAATGGTTTTGACGGGGCGGATTACGGTTGGCGTTGCGGGTCGTAAGATCCTTACGATTGATTTTAGTGTGAGTACTGTGAAGATTTGGTGATGAATAAAAAGACAGGGTATATGGAAAAAGATAGTGAAGGTAGAGAAATTGGTTGTTTATCTCTAAATTGATTGAAATCAAGTAATGAGAAATGATATAAGATAAAGGTGGGTGTGGGTGTGGGGGGGGTGGCGTGGTAGACTTGGGGGGTTAGATTAATATTATGTTGGGAGTGATAGAGTATATTAATCTGGTGGTGTAATAAGTGTAATGAAAAATTATATTAGTACGTAGGATATGGATTAAAATAAAAATTGGTAGTTATCTATAAGGATAATGAACACAGAGATACATCCGTCAGGGCGGATCGGGGCGGGGGGGGGGGAACTAGAAGGAAGTACATAGTGGGAAATAACGAGAGCTGGCGTAAGAAAGTCAGAAAGGGCCCTGGGAAACGCTTCTTCGCACGACGCCTTGATGCTGCTCGCCGTGAGACTACCGTGGTGTGGCGCGCGGTAATTGGGTCTCCGTCTGGTCTCTATGACTGTGATTACGTGCAATGCTCTTGCTGTCAGTTGCTTAACGGCCCCTGAGCACGAGGCTGCGCGCTGCTGCGTCCTTACGCGTAACTACAGGGCCTGGAAAAGAAGCGTTGACGCACCTTTTCAGAGCCGAGGGAGGCCCGATCAGGAAGGGAGGTAAAGGTGGGAAGTTTCCTCCCTAGGGAAACCGGGGGGAGGGGGTATGTGGCACTTTGGACGGAAATCTGGGGGTTAACAGGACTGTGACCTTGAGGCCGGGGGCCCACCCGCTGTCCCTCATGTTGCTAGCGGCATTACAGAATGACAGGTAAAATATTCCAGGCCGCCATCCATCCCTCCACCCAGCCAGCCCCAACCCCCCCTCATGCACCCCCCCCCACAATTAGACCTCCTTCTTCAGGGGGCGGCCCTGGACGCAAACATGATATCAATTTTGTTGGACGCTGGTGCGTCCAATTGTTTGATCCTTTTTGATACCTTCCCTTTCTCCTTAAAGCTCTCTGCCCCCCCCCCCCCCCCCCCCCCCCCGTGCCTGCACCGGCCCGCCAACACCCCCCGTTCTCTACCTCGCCGTCTCCATCCCCCACGGCATCTCCAGGACTCCCCTTCTATCTATCTCCTCGCGTTACCGCCCCCCTCTCATGTCTTCGTCACAATTCTCTCTCTTCCCGCTGCATTACCTCCAATAACAGCCCCCACAACACACACACCGACCAACACACACCACACACACACACACCCACACAACTCCCTCCCACGATACCCCACTCACCTCCCTGGCCGTCACTCACACGTCACTCAATGCGCTATGCACACACGCACGCAGACCGACACACCACTCACTCCACACACAACAATGTCACACACTCTCTCACTTAGAGACACCCAGCTCCTTGTCTCTTGTTTTTCTTTCGTTTGTTTTTTTTTCTTTTTTTTCTTTCTTGGTTTATTGTTCTTTTTTTTTTATGTTTTTTTTTTTTTTTATGTTTTTTCCTTGTTGTTTTTTTTTTTTCTTTTTTTTTTGTTTAGTTTTCTGGCTCCGATCCTCTCGCTCTATCTTTTCTCGTCTCCTCGTCTCTCTCTATAGATTAGCGATACGGTCCCACACAAACCTATCGCCCAATGAGAGTAGCGAGATATTAGCTATATCCAGTAGAACCCAATAGACAGTAAGATAGGAGAAACACTCACACACACATATACACATTTAGAATCTATCGCGACTCAGCGCGATCTCTCTCGCTCTCGCGCTCTAATCGAGACGAGAGAGAGAGACACACGCACACACACCGCTATACATAGAGAGCTCGCTCGGCGCTATCGAGTCGACGAGCGAGCTCAGTATAGCGAACGATAGAGCGACGGAGTTCACAGAATACTATTGACAGCTGAAGGAACGTCTTAAAGAACATGTATCTTTAACTGCAATGCCAAGAACGTCAGAAATGTCATGAATAAGACCTCTCTTTTCAACCGAGGTCCCCCCCCCCTCCCTCCTCCGCCCCCCCCCCCCCCCCCGCGCCCCCCCCCCCACCCCCTCCCACGCCGCCCGCCCCCCCCCCCCCTTTCTGAGACCCCCGCTAACATATATGAACACACATGACACAAAACATGCACCCTCTCAATCCCTAAAGTTTTAAATGTAGTCACAGGCCAGATACTTTCCCACACACGCCAATACTTCCCTCACACTTTTTCCCCTTGTCTGTCGTAGGACAACCCACTTTGGGACAAATGCCTTCCAGCCATCATAGAACGGCTGTTAGCAGGCCAGCAGTTACCATAATCTAAAAATCCTGCAGGACGAGATGGGCCTGTACAAAACAACACACCTTTCTTCCGCAAAACGACCACAAGGCGCCGGCTGGAGGTACGTGTTGCGGCTGCCATCAAACTCTGTGTAAAGTTGACTGGCCAGCCGGTTGGAAGTGAGCGCGATGTGGACGTGCAGCGTTCTCACCATCATTTTACAGCTGGCATGCCTTTCACATTTTCTGCCTTTTTCTCTTCAAGTTGGAGCAGACTCTAGAATGTTCATATCTTCCCTCAACGATGCCTTTTGCAATGATCATGGCTGTTTTAGGTTTACCATGAAATTGACAGGGCTGAACAGCACTGTTGGCACTTTACAAAACCCACACAAACCACCACACTCCACACCCACACACACACACACAGCACACACCACACACACACCACACAAAACACACAACACACCAACACAATTCACACCCGACCAGCCATCATTCGTTTTCTCCCCTTTTTTCCAAACTTGTCCACCCGCCGCCGCCCCCCCCCCCGCGTTGTTTTCCCCCTCCCCCCCCTCCCCGGGCCCCCCCCGGTCCCTTCCGTTTTTCCTCCCGGCTTCCCCGTTCGCGGTCCCGATTCGCCGTTCCGTCCGCGGCTCGCCGCACACTCGCGCCCCCCGTCCTTTTCGTCCGTCCTCCTCCATTTTAAATACGTTATTATCTGTTTTACAAATCAGAGTGTTGAGGTTAGGGAATGTCCGGTAATGTGTTGTCGGAGTTTCCCCAGATACCTCGTCTCCGCCTTCGATATGTATTGTCATTCAAAGAATGGTCTTTTTTTCACATCCAATAACATCGTGTCGTTGATTTTGGCGATGCTAACATCAAAAGCAGCGAACTTATGGATTAATTTTTATAACTGGTCACCTCCATTTTTTTTTTGTTTTTAAAAAGGGAATAAAAAAAGAAGAAAGAAGAAGAAAAGAAGAAGAAGAAGTAGAATGAGAGAGAGGCGGGGAGAGAGAGGAAATGAGAGAGAGAGCTGAGAGGAGGGAGAGAGAGAGAGATATAGAGAGAGAGAGAGAGAGCGTGTTTAGCAAGAAAACAGCAATAGACCACAAACAAAACTAGCTAATATAATGTTGAGAGTTTAAAAGATTAAAAAAACTGTCCCAAAAACAAAACTTAACATTAGAAAAGGCAAAAGGCTTCTACGACTGTCCTTTGTTCCGTAGGTTGGAAGCTTTCGCCTGAAAGGCAACATTTTAAATATTAATTACAACCAATATATGCCTATGCCTCAATTTTTGTCTTCTTGCTAGCCGAGCAGACACAACTTACTTCATGTCGGGACATGTACTTTTTCCAAACATTTACAAATTTGTCTGCACGACAAGGACTGCTGCACATGGAGTATCCAATAATGAAAACTCGGCTTTGTCCCCGAAGAGGGAAACGGGGGAACGGTCGTGAATCGTTTCAATTTATTCTATATTGTTTACGCAACCCACTTCATAAAAGTCCTACAAAGAAAACTCAACATAACTGGCAAGGCAGTTTCATATAGCAATCCCCACACCAACCTCACTACTAAGAGACCCTGCACGTGTGTAAAACTTTGTCTAGCATCATGTCTTAAGGGGGGGCGCATTAAATCGGTCTTCTTCTTCTCTCGTTCTTCCTTCTTTTTTCTTTCACGTTCTTCTTCTCTTCTTCGTTCTCTTTTTCTTCTTCTTTCTTCTTATTCTCGTTCTCTATCCTTGTCTCTTTCTTCGGTATCGTTCTTTCTCTGGGCTTCTTTACTCTTCTTCGCCTCTCTCTTGTACTTCTTACATCCACCACTTCTTTATTTTCCCACTTCTCTTTCTCTCTGCCTTGGGGGGGGGGGGGGGGGGGGTCTTGTCTTTCAAAAAAAAAAAAAATAAAAAGCAAAAAGGGGGAAATAAACTTCTTTTCTTCTCTAGTTCTAGGACTTTCTGCTTACTAAATAGTGAGAAATTCCTTCTTCTCGTTCTCGGTTATCATATCGTAAACAATAAGTTGCTTCGAATGAGAGAAAGTGGAAGAAGTCAAGAAGGGTCGTGGGGGGTCGGTGCAACAATTAAAAAGGAACATCTTCTTTCTATTAAAATAGAAGGGGCGGTTAAGTCTTCGATTAAGGTAGGCATAAAAGAGGACTGTACTAAGGGCTTTCTCAAAGGGATTGGGGGCTGGGTTGGAAAAAAATGACAAGAAAGATGACTAATAACAATGGAATTAAAACTTGAAGCTTTCTGGCGGCGGGCAAGTGGGCACACACCACCCCGGGGGCGGGGGGTTGCTTTTTTCCCTTCTGGGGGGGGGGGGCGGCTTTTCCCTGCCTGTCGCCGGGGCGCCGGGGCGAGCTCAGCGCTGAATGACGCCTTAAGCAGAGGATTGTGCGAATGTCGTGTGTTGCTATCTAGCACCTGTCTTTTTCTGACGATCTGGAGAAGCATAGCTTTATAGAGGCTAGGGTCTGATATCGTCACATAGCCTCTTAATTCACGTATCTCTTTCTTCTTCCTGGCTCGGACTGCCATCTTATTTGTGATAGTCTTCACTTATTTTCAGCAGGCTTGCAATCATGCTTATCGGATAAGACTGTCCATTGATCAGGAACTAAGATAGTGTGCCAGTCGTGGATAATCCTCTATCCTCCTTCCAAAATGATGAATTTTTCCTCTTAACATATAGTTCGAATTTGCAACCATGACTCGATTGTGTTTATAAGGGTATTATGGGGTTCAAGAAAGGACACATGACACAGTTGAAATTGCGAGATCGCGCTCGTTTTCTTGGATAGTGTCTTGAAGCTGTCCAGGACGTATATACATCTAAGTGTAGAAATGTGGGGGGAGTGGGGGGGGAAAAAATTCTGGAATATTAACTATATAACGCCCAAGCTTTTACTAATGCGGTGTCCGCCTTCCTGCAACAGCATTCCAACAGAAGCAACACTTAAAAGTCCGTGGTAGCCTCCAACCAGATGAGAGCACTCTCGGTCACGTGTTGAGTCTGAATGAAGAACATTCACAAGAGGAGGGGGGGTTCTAATGGAGTTAGCAATGCACACCTTTTTCTCTCACACCTTGTCGGAGTATCGGCCGTAAGCTGAGCAGAGCATCATAATACACAAAATTTCCACCCAGCCACCTTCAGCTGCTAGCTTCATATCTAGTTTGATAACTACCTCAGGATCACTGATACGCTTTGGGCCAAAGTGGGGGAGATTAGCCTTTCGGCAACCCTCTCTCCAGTCCTCTGGGAGCATGTGGATGTTCTAAAACCAGATGAGCCTCACTGCCTGGTCAAACACTCAGATCTATGCCCTTGACTGCACCTGGATACTGCAACAAGTCCCCCAGAATCGAAATATCTTCTTTTTTTTTTGATGTTTATGTGACGCACAATCCTCATCACGTACAACGATGGGATACGTATTGCGTCTTGTTCGCTGTTTGTGGCATTTCAAACTTACGGCTGGAAAGAATCTACTGCTGTCAATCTACTTTGCGCTACTTTTGCGATGCAATTCGTCTCCCGAAGCGAGAGCAGATCGAGAGATGTGACGAGAGGTACGGAGCATTTGATTGTCCGGCTATGCATGTTACGTAGTGTATGACCGAGAGCTATCGTCGTTTTCATGCACGCTATCCTGCTTATAGGCCGGTAGCTAGACCTACGAGAGCATTTGGACCTTCCCTTATGCACTTTGCTTCTTTCTGCGCACGCATATCCCTTGCTTTACATCTTTAAAAGGGGTAGCCATTTTGTCATTCTCTGATCACGCGCCGATCGCGAGCAGCATGTACATCAGTTAGGAACTCACGGGATGGAGTGGGCATGCGAGGAGAGTAGTTCACCCATTGCATTCGACGAGCCTCTGTGGAGGGTGTCAGAGATATACCGATTCCACTGTATCGCATCTGTACATTACGTCACAAGCAACTGGGGGGGGTGACATGGAGCCTAGTCCAAGGGCAACTCAATTTGTTGGTCTAGATGTCTCCTACAAGCTACTATTTGCTACAATATACTCATTGCTCTCTCTCTTCAGCTTATCAGCACTCTAGTTTCCTCGTGCATCTCTCGACATCTCACGCGGCCAGTATCTAGTCTAGTCCTAACTGAGATCTGATAAATATGACTCGCTTAAATTCATCATCACAAGACTCTAGTCCTGCTCGCCACACCTCCCGGATGCCGCTCCGGCCCCTTCACGTACATCCGTATCGTACCTGTATCTATTCAACTATTTCTGACCTCGCGTATCCACGCTGACATTATGTCGACTGCTCATCTCACTTCTGTATATCCCTGGTACGCTCTGTTACTAGCCCTCATATGCGTCTATCTCACATGCTTCTACCTACCTCAGCTGTTGTATCGGTCCTCTCTACCTCTATATGGTGTTAAAAGAGCTAGACTCGCTAGGGGAACAAAACTTTGTGCCAATGGGTATGACTGATCTGGATTGTCCTTAAAGCTCTGCTGAAGACAGACTATGTGTTGAAATGCTTCGATCCGCCCGATTGACTCAGACACGGGGCATCAATGCGTTACCTGTGTGCACTATGTCATGGCGGGCAGTTCCGGTCTCTTTCATGCCACATCATTCTCTATGAAATTTCACGTGAAATACCCAGTTCTCGTGTTTCCTAGGCCTTATACACTGTTAGATTAGATAATTGTTTTTTTAGTGATGTGTGTGTGCTGCAATTCAATCTTTGACCTTGAATGTTGTTGTATTGGTACATTCTTCCATACTTCTCAACGGATCCGGGCGAATAGATCTTGGTTTTAGCCAATAATTCTTGTGCTAAGCCAAAAACACAAAAAAAAACAGGAACATAAATCAATATACAACAAAAATACAAAGTGTTTACGGCTGGTAACTTCGGTATTCACATAAAACTGCCTGGAAGAACTTATAGCTTCTGCTGCCTGGTCGGTGTCGTCCGTTCTGCAACAGAAAACCGTCATAACATTCCCGGTTGTTCCTCAGTCAGGTACTTATAAAACCTATTCCCCCTGTGATCATCATCGCTGCTGACGCCGGGGGAATCGGCGGTTGCTGACAATACTTAACAATGGTTCTTAGAAGTGTCGAAAGGCCGACAAACAAAAGGCAAAATAGTACTCGCTAGACCCAAGCAGTGGGGGGGTTTACAACGTAGTATTAATAATGACGTCAGGGATCCACACGTGGTAGGCAACTGCGTTTGTGTATCTTATTTTAACCGTCTCCAGCGAAAAACCCTATGTTTTTATATCATCTATAATGAAATCCTTCTTGGTATATGATTCAGACTAGTGGCTTCTTGCGTACAATAAAGATCACCTGTAAACGTTGGTACTTCGCACGTTCACTTCTGGCGTATAGGTGTCTCGTGCTACCTGTTGTTCTTCGGACTATGCATTGCTCCTGCTCGCACGTATTCTGTGGCGTGTCAGAGTGAACTCACCAAACTTTTTTGATGTTTATCATAACGGCTGGGACACGGATGAGTTCAGCGTTTAGTCAGAAGCACCTGTTGCTACGTTCAGCAGCTGTTTACATCAGGCACACTAGTTTACAGGTGTCTAAGAGTGCTGTTTATTCCGGCTTGTCGTGTTGGCCGACTCTGATCTTCCGTATCCGGTTTTTTCTTTCGATGCCCCAGGACTGGCAACATGACCAGTGCGCATGCAGGCATGGACATTGTCTTCTTCAGTCCTCAGGTTTAAAGATCAAGTATAACTCTCTGTTCTCGTTGCCCGGATCTTACAAGCATCAGCAGACAACGCATTGATTCGTGTGTCCGTGATAAGTTATAATTGTACGTATAGCGTGATAGACATGATAAAATGCAACACGAGCATGTGAAAAGCTCGGCTCCTAGACTCGGGGGTGCTATCTTGATTGGGGAGGATAATCCTTTGTGTTTGTGAGGGGTAGAAAAAAGGAGCCAGTTCCAGTCGAAGAAATGGAAGGGTCATCGAATGTAAATACTAATAAAGAAGGGAGAGGTGACTCAAAGTAGGAGATAAGCGCAAGGGAGCACAAGGGGTGATTTTATTTGGATGAAAATCCCATGATGTAATGATTTGTCTAGCGTGAGGTAAAATCAAAGGAGAATGTTTGAATATAATTACAATGCGTGATGTGTTCAATCACAGTAGACAAGAAAAAAATCGAATGCTGATCATGTTAACAAAAGAAAACATAAGCAGAAATAAGAAGGAAAAAAGGAAGGTGTGTGAAGTTAATTTCACTAAGTCGAGAACGGGGGAGTGGGAAAAGAGGAATGCCGAGCAAGAAGAAATGCAAGTGGGACGGATCAAGGGGAGGCAGCGAAGGGGAAGGGGTGGTAGTGGTATATAGTCAGAAGAATGTGGTAAAGCGGCCAGTGTTTATCGAGAGTCATGCCAAAGGAAAAAAGAGCCCTGCCAGATGAGATGCAAAGGTGGTGAGTGGAGTCAGAGGTGTGACTGAAGGGGCGGCTGTTGGGGACAGTACGTGATCAATGAAACAATGTTGTCATGAATGAAACGCCGTCCAGTAGCTGAAAGAACGTAGGTATCCAAAGAACCGAGAGATTGACCGATCAGAGGGGGGGCAACTAAATTTCAAAAAGATTCTAGAACGGACAAAAACGTCCTAACAGAAAGGGAGCGCAAATGTGCGAGGAAATAAACTGACAGAAGATCCAGCCCAAAATAGCGACGGCCGAAAAGAAGGTGATTGTTGTAATCGTTCGAGGGGGGATATAAGAAGGAAGAGGGAAAGTAGAACCAAAGTAGGTAATCTAGAAAGTGGGTGAAAAGCGGAAGTATATAGTTGCAAGGTTGTGTAGGGTGTTCGGGGTTAATTGGCAGTTATCTGTGTTTAGATACGAAGTCTGGTTCAAAGGGAGATGTAGTTATGACGTAAGATCATGGACGATCCAGTGGAGACACAAATCACGTTGGTGTTAGATCATAAAACCTTTAGTTTTCAAAGAACACAAACTGAATAACA
>JADBJO010004228.1:202500-207445 GCA_016801955.1 Conus betulinus | reverse complement strand
AGAGAGAGAGAAAGAGAGAAAGAGGATAGAGAGAGAGAGAGAGAGAGAGAGCAGCACGACAGACAGACGATAGACAGACAGAGAGAGAGATAAGAGAGGAGAGAGCGAGAGAGGAGAGAGAGAGAATAGGAGATTGCATCGTCATTAAACTGTCACCTTCAATGCCAGTTTTAACCTTCACTAACTCGTAGATATCTTTATGATCGCTTAGTCGTCACTGTTAGTTTCACTAATCATGCTTTGATCTTTTCTAGTATTTCAAAGCCATGTCCTGAACGAGTGAATAGTTTTTCCTTGGCGTCAATCTACAAGATAAGACGTGTTTGTGTAAAAACTTCCCCTTTATATCACACACACACACACCCACACACACCACCACACACACACACACACACACCACACACACACCAGTAACACACACACACACCCAACACACACACCCCACACCACCACACACACACACACATCCCCCCAGTAACACACACACACTTTACACACACCACCATACACACACACACACACACACACACACACACCACACCCGCCCAACACACCACAACGCCGCACACACGCAACACACGCAACACACACACATACACACCCACACACCGCACACCCACCACACACACACACACACACACACACACAACACACACACACACACACACACACACATCACGCACTCACGATACACAATAGGGAACGTTACGAAAAACTGAAATGTCAGAATCTGACCACAATGGCCATGTATCATATCCTGACTAACGCAATCCATTCATCAGCTGTCTCGAGTAACGGTAGCCCGCCTGAATAAAAGATATTGGTGTGGTGGAGAGGGTAGGTGGTATTTTTGCTTCGCTGTCCGGAATCATATAAACCATGTCCCCTCGAGACATGGAGAATGAATCTCTATCTGTCACAACGACGAACAGTGTAGATCAATGCATTGCATTGTTTTTTTCCTGCGTCGGCATTGGTGTAATCAGTTTTTGTTAGTTTTTTTTTTCTCTTTTTAAAGGTTTTGCTTGTTTTTTTTTTGCTTGGGTTGGTTGTTATTTGTGTTTCTGTCTTGTCAGCTCTACACTTCTCCTCTCGTTACGAGGAGCTATTCTCTGTCTGTCTGTCTGTCGGTCTGTGTTGTCTTCTGTCGGTCTGTCATGGCTGTCTGTCTGTCTCTGTCATCTGTCGTCTGTCCTGTCTCTCTCCTCCAGGTCTCTCCTCTCTCCTCTTCTCCTCATTCTCGCTGTAGCTGTCGTGTGCCTGTCCTGCCGTGTCTTTGCTTATAATACCTGTCTTCACATCCTTTTTGATCGCACACCTGATCCTTGCAAGCACACAACCACACACACCTCACAAAGAACGCCGAACCTGCTGGCAACGCACTCACACACACCCACCCCACCCACACCCCCACACCCACACACACACACACCACATCACACACACGCACTCACGCACGACCACGCACGCACGCACGCACTCACCTACACCACGACACGACACACACACACCACACACACACACACACGACACACCACCCACACACTACACACACACACACACACACTACCCAACACCCACACTGCACACAACGACACGCTCTGAGCGCGCGAGCACACAGAGAGAAAGAAGAGAATACTATATATAGAGGAGAGAGATATATATAGAGATCTTAAGATATAATAGAATAGAGAGACACGCCACACCTACACACACACACACACACAACACTAACACACCAACACACCACACCCACCACACACACACACACACACATCACACACAGTGCACTCACGACGCGCGAGCGCTCGCTCAGCATACAGATAGATATACTAGAGAGAGAGAGAGAATAGGAGATATAGAGAGAGTCCGATCTATAGAGAAGATAGAGGAGAGAGGGAAACACAGACACTCTCACTCACGCCACAGCACACACAACGCACCCATACCACGCCGCACGGCACGCACTACACACACACACCCACACACACCACAGGCACCACACACACACCACCCACCACACACACACACACCCGACCCACTCTACAACCACGTATTTCCGACGCATTACCACACACCATTGCTATAACATCCACAAAACATATATCAGTCTATCCTCAATACACTTAATCCAGTATAGTCTAATTCCATCCCACACTAAGGGCAACTACAGTCTGTAAATCCCTTCCAGTAAAGGAACAGGAAAAAAAGTGGAATCCTTGTCATACACGCATAATGATTTCAAGTGAACAGCAGGCACTTTTCCCGCCAACAACAGCAAGACGCTCTTCACGGATGTCGAACAGTCCCTACTTTCACGTTCTCTTCAAAACGGTCTGGTTTTTTATTTCGGGGGCTACCTTAGACGATCCGTGGCTGAAACCCTTCACTGTCTTGTCGCCCCAACACGAAGAAAAGACTGGGTTTATATTATTCATGGCCATGCCTAACCGAATTAAGTGAATGAGAGAGAGCGAGAGAGAGATAGAGAGAGAGATGAGAAGAGAGAGGGAGAGAGAGAGAGAGAGAGAACCAGACAGACAGGCATGGCAGACAGACCGACAGACCGACAGAGAACAGATAGACAGATAAGGTATAGGACATACATACGATACAGACCGAAAGAGCTAGAGAGAGATAGACATACAGACAGACAGACAGACAGGGCAGGCAGGCAGACAGGCATACAGGCAGAACAGACATAGACAGAGAGCCAGAGAGGAGAGAGCAGACAGACAGCACAGAAAGAGATAGAGGAGAGAGAGAGAGAGAGAGGAGAGAGAGGAGAATAGCGGAGAGATATAGAGATAGAACGCAAACCGGTCGTAAAGTTTCGATGTCAGAAATACCGAGCAAGAGCTTGGTGGTGGGGTGGGGTTGGGGTGTTTCAGAAACAAAGAGACAGAGAGAGAGAAGATGGGGGGGGGGGTGTAGTCAAAGAGAGAGAGAAAGGAGTGGGGGGGGGGGTTTGACAGAGAGACAGACAGACAGATAGAGAACTCTGAACTTTGAACTCTGAAATGTCTTAACTGTAATGCCCCCCGCCGACCTGTATTCAATGGGACACGTAAGCTGAGAATAACAATAAAAATGGTGCGGGTCATAATCAAAAGGAAACAAGACATTTTGTTTCCATCAAACACACTAGCAACCCCTACCAGGGGAAACTATTCAAGAAACAAACCAAGAGAAACAAAAATATTTTCCCTGCGTTTGAAAACGTCACAACCACAATATATCCTATCCTCCGTTCATTAAGTTTCATGTCTAGTTTCAGTGTATAAAAAGACAAAACATGCCAAATTTGTAGCCCGGATTATTATGTTTTCAGACTACATAAATAAACTAAACGTTCGACATTTAGATAGGCAAGATTCTTGATAAATATTTCCATCGTAACACATGATTACTGTAGAAATTCAAACCAGAGAGAGAGAGAGAGCGAGAAGAGAGAGAGAGAGAGAGAGAGACAGTGGAGCGAGCCAGAGGAGAGAGAGAGAGCGAGGAGAGAGAGAGCCTTTTATCGACACTACTCGGAGGTATCTTGATGGTCCTTTAGCATGTGGTGTTATTTTCACTATCATGAGCTGGATTCCATCTAGTAATTCAATGCCGCTGCTCCAGAACGAGTTACAAGATTTCCTGGCGTCAGATCTGATGATAAGAGCGCGATCTGTGGCAAAGACTTAGCCTTCTGTCCAACTGCATTATTCCCCCACCCTCATCCCCACCACCCCAATGCAGGCATACACATGGGTGCGCTTTGACAGTGCTATCAGGTTCCAAACACATGCATCATTCCGGCAGAAAGACACTTTATCTTAGTTTATCACACACCACGACAGGGCTGTAATCCCGGATAGAGAGAGAGAGCATAGAGAGAGAGATGAGAGAGAGAATAGAGAGAGATAGAGAGAGAAGAGAGAGAGAGCGAAGGAAGAGAGAGAGAGAGAGAGAGAGAGCGAAGGAGAGAGAGAGAGAGAGAGAGAAGAGAGCGAAGGAGAGAGAGAGACTAGAGAGAGAGAGAGCATGTGAGAGAGAGGGAGGGAGAGAGAGAGAGCGAAGGAGAGAGAGAAAGGAGCGGAGAAGAGAGAGAGAGCGAGAGAGGAGGCGAGAGAGAGAGAGCGAGCTAGGAAGGAGAGAGAGAGAGAGAAGAGAGGAAGAGATAGCGAGAGAGAGAGAGAGAGAGGAGGGATAGAGAGAGAGCGAATCGAGAGAGAAGGGAGGAGAGAGAGAGAGAGTGAGAGCGGATCTCTGTGGAGGAGCCGAGCGAAGCGAGAAGAGAGAGAAGAGAGAGAGAGAGAGAGAGAGAGAGAGAGAGATAGACAGACAGACAGACAGACAGACAGACAGAGACAGAGACAGACTATAGAGATAAAGACAGAGACAGAGACAGACAGACAAACAGATGAAACAGAAAGAAAATATTAGATTCTTCGGTATGTTATGATTGCGTGCAGTTGTGTGTGTGTGTTGTGTTGTGTGTGTTGTGTGGTGGTGTGTGTGTGTGATGTGGTTCTTTGCGTGCGTGTGAGTGCGTGCGCGCGCGCGCGCGCGCGCGGCGCGCGTGTGGTGTGTGTGTGTGTGTGTGTGTGTTTAGTGTTCGTTTCTTCTCTTTAACGTCCTTTTCACAATGCTGTGATATTAGACGAAAAAAAAAAAAATCAACAACAATCAAACAAAACTCCCGTCTTCCTATCTCTGAACCTCCCTACCATTTTCCTTCAAAAATGAAATCTTAACAACAATAACATACTCAAAACATTTGTAAACATTAAATCAGTGAGCCAACTGGCTCCGTTTTAAGCCTTTAACAACATCTAGCATAAGCAAATCGTTCAATAAAATATTCTTAAAAGATGAATCTGAAACCGTTGAATCACAAATCGAAGTGGTAAAAATGATTTCAAATGCTGACAGTGCAGAATAACATGGACAGGTGTTA
>JADBJO010004228.1:187500-195000 GCA_016801955.1 Conus betulinus | reverse complement strand
TGTTCCAGTCGCCCTGCGGAGCCGACCCTCTTCCTCTGGAACTGTACAACGACCTTCTTTGCCCCATCTGCTTAGAATTCTTCAAACATCCCATCATCCTCCCGTGCAGTCACGTGCTCTGCCGCAGCCCATGCGCAGAGAACCTCTTCGACTTCAACTTCATCCGCTGCCCCGTCTGCCGCGAGAACTGCTACGTCAGCGGCGGGATCGCCAGCCTACCGAGAGTGATTCCCCTTGAAAGCATCATCGACAAGTACCGGTCGGAGCGGAGGAAGGCCATTCAGAACGCGCGGAGAGCTGTTCACAGGAAAGCGGCTCCTCAGAGCAGCAGTGGCGCGTGTGTTCACGGCAACAGGGTACAGAACGGGCTTACTGGAGATGGACAGAACAGTGAAGTCTGGGTTGGGAACGCTTCCAGCAGCAACATAAACAGTTCTCAAACATTTCCAAGCAGCAACGGCACAGTCGGTGCTAATGACGTTTTGAGCAGCAACGCCTTAGTCCCTAACGGTTCTTGTGCGCCAGCGGCGAAACCGAAGACGACGCAATGGCACCAACATGGACGTTCCAGGTCGACCTCGGATCGTCCGGAGATTTTCCTAGTCCGGCGTCAGGAAGTGAGATTCTTGCCGTGTCGCCCCAGAACTTGTTTACAGACATCGACGGCACGACGCGAGCATCGTGCGCGACCGCCCGTTTCTCAGCGTGTCTTCCACGCCCAGGAGTGTGGACCCGCTTTGACGCGTCGCTCTTTGACGTCAGCACGGATTCTGTGACGTCATGCTCCCGTCACGGCTCTGAGGCGTCCGTGTACTGCCAGGCCTGTCAGCGCTGTGTGTGTGTGACGTGTGTGGGGATGGGGATCACCTGACCACTCACGTGACCAACTCTTTAGAGGAGGCGGCGGCTCAAGCGAAGGTTAGTAGGGAGTGATGTGTTTATACATGCGCTGTTTGCTTGTCTGTCTGTCTGTTTGTCTGTCTGTCTGTCTGTCTGTCTGTCTGATTCTCTCCCTTTCTCTCCACTCCCCACCCCCCAATCTTACTAATATTTGTGTACCATGTACTCCAGTATGCAAGAATTCAAAAGACAACAGGGGAATATTTATCACAATCTACTGACCTCGTTCCTGGATTTTTTTTTGAAAGCCAATGTCATTTTCGCAATGCTCTGCGTACGTGATTTAGAAAAAAAAAATGGTTGCAGATAACTTGAACAAAAGCCTTCAAAAGAGGAACTCCTTTTCCTCAGTTTAGATTTTGAAAGTTATTCGATAGTTACTTACAAAGTGTCATTTGTATTTACCGTTCAACGCATTGAATAGATCTTGATGTCAGATTTAAATGTCATTGTATTATATCCCCTTCTGAGACAGCCACAGCCTATTTTGAATAAATGTCCGCTACCGTTATGTTCTCTGTCTCTGCCTCTATCTGTCTGTCTGTGTCTGTCTGTCTGTCTCTCTCTCTCTCTCTCTCCTCTCTCTCTCTCTCTCTCTCTCTCTCTGTGTGTGTGTGTGTGTGTGTGTGTGTGTGTGTGTGTGTGTGTGTGTGTGTGTGTGCAGTGTATATACATTGACCTTTTCCCTCACCATATATTTGTGTGTTAATTGCCATCAGGACGAATTTGTTTCCTTGTGCTGATGACTCACCTCATGCATTTCTGGTCATGTCTATTGTTTCATGTCAAGTGTTCGTGATGTGTTTGTCTTCTGATGTGTAATAACATTAATTGTTTTTATCGGGAATTTTTTTTAAGCTAGTTAGTGATTAGTCCGCTTTAGTCCTATAATAAGAAGACGCGAGAAAAAAATAGGTTGTTTGTGCATTAGGGGTTGGTGAGCATGTCTAATATAGAGAGAAACGGCATGGGGAGGGTTTAGGATGTGGGAACAGTTGTGGGCAGAGAGAACTAAACGAAAGGATTAAACACGCCCCTATCAGTGTAATTAAACATGTCCCTATCAGTGTAGTTAAACATGTCCCTATCAGTGTAATTAAACATGTCCCTATCAGTGTAATTAAACACGCCCCTATCAGTGTAATTAAACACGTCCCTATCAGTGTAATTGTGGAAACTACAGATGATTAAAAAAAAAAACCCACCTGAAATCATGTCTCCGCCAGACATGTGTGTGGCCGACATTCAACTGTTTGGCGAGAATCTACAGAACCCAGCCACGGAATATTAGATTGTTTTTGCCTTGTTTTTATCACAGATTGGGATTGTAGTGCTTTCGGTTCATTGCACTGCGAAGACACTAAAGGGAGAGCATTCTGTTGACAGAGCAAGCTGGCCTACAACCTGGAGAAGATGGCCAACGGTCAAAACAAAGTGCTGACGTCATTAGAGCAACAAAGACAACGTCTGAAAGACATGGAGGTCTGTGGTGTGCTCCTCGCTCCCTCTCCCCATCCCCCGCTTCAGGTTCTCTCCCTCCCCCCCCTCCCCCCCTCCTCTCTCTCTCTCTCTCTCCTCTGTCTCTGCCTCTCTCTCTGTCTCTCTCTTCTGTCTGTCTGTCTGTCTGTCTCTCTCTCTCTCTCTCTCTCTCTCTCTCTCTCTCTTTATCTCTCCTCATTTTTGTTCCTTTCTAATGTGTAACTGTTCGTATATTAATTGGGGTGATCCCTTTATGAATAAAAAAAAATCTCTTTGTTCATCTCTGATTGTCTGTCTGTCTGTTTCTCTCTCTCTCTCTCTCTCTCTCTCTCTCTCTCTCTGTCTCTCTGTCTCTCTCTCTCTCTGTCTCTCTCTCTCTCTCTCTCTCTCTCTCTCTCTCTCTCTCTCTCTCTCTCTCTTTTCTCCCCATTTTTTAATGTGTTTTTTTTAATGTTAACTGTTTGTACATCAATAGGGTGATGTCTTTATGAATAAAACAATCTCTTTGTCCATCTCTGATCGTCTGTCTGTCTGTCTGTCTGTCTGTCTGTCTCTCTTCTCTCTCACTCTCTCTCTCTCTCTCTCTCTCTCTCTCTCTCTCTCTCTCTCTGTGTAAGGTTGAGTTTGCTGCTTTTTGTTGGGGTGAAGGTGTCAACTGGTTAAAGACGAGTTTGACGTGAATATACGATAGAACTGCATGAGTCACTTTGTTATAAACTACCCGACAGGACATCCGTCACTTTGTTATAAACTACCCGACAGGATATCTGTCACTTTGTTATAAGCTACCCGACAGGACACTTGACTGACCACACTTCACAGGTGACCCACCAAAACATGCTTCTTGACCATTCTCTGTGACGTCGTGGTTTTTACAGACAACCCAGCGGTTATGGTTAAAAACTTTCCACTTCACTGTCACTTTGATGTGTTGTGTGTGTGTGTGTGTGTGTGTGTGGTGTGTGTGTGTGTGTGTGTGTGTGTGTGTGTGTGTGTGTGTGTGTGTGTGTGTGTGTGTGTTGTGAGAGAGAGAGATAGATAGAGAGAGAGAGAGAGAGAGAGAGAGAGAAGAGAGAGGAGAGAGAGAGAGAGAGAGAGGAGAGAGCGAGAGAGAGAGAGAGAGAGAGATTCTGACGTTCCCAAGCAAGAGCTGAGCGTACTCTGAGCTGAAATAACACGCAAAGAGGACAAAACACACACTCAACTACCACTGCTTTAATGCATTTTTGATACGTCCATTCATATACAAATACCACTCCAATATATAATATATACATCTGTATAACATTCTTTTTATTAGTTGGCTGGTTGCCGGTTGGAAGACTGACTGGCTATTGGATTATTTGGTGCCCGACTGATTGACAGGCTTTGATTTAATAGGACTAAACGACGTTGATTTGATTAACTTTGATTCGTCATTTGATTAACTACGTTTGATTTAATTAATTAATTGACAGTAAAGAGCAAGCCTTTTGCAGAAAAGATTTGATCTGTAAATCGATGAAGGAGTAATTGTTCAACTGGCTGTCTGACGGATTGACGTTCAACAGCAAGCCTTTCACCGGAGGTCGGAGGAAGTCAACATGCAGTGTGATTCCCTCCTGGCGGAAGTGGAACACAAACGGAGCCTCTTTCTGGCCGACCTGGATCAGGAAGAGCGCATGCGCCGCAGCGAGGCAGATGACGTGATGGAACTTGGAGAAGATCTTGGCGTCCTCCCAAAGCCTTGCCCAGTACACAAAGGACGTTCTGGATAAAGACACTGCTTCAGTACTGCAGGTGTGTGTGTGTGTGTGTGTGTGTGTGTGTGTGGTGTGTGTGTGTGTGTGTGTGTGTGCATGCGTGCGTGTGTGTGTGGGGGGGGGTGTGGGGTTGTCTGGGTGTCTGTGTTGTGTGTGTGTCTGTGTGTGCGTCTGTGTGTGTGTGTGAACAGCAAGCGAATGTTCGTGCGTGCGTGCGTGCGTGCGTGCGTGCGTGCGTG
This sequence comes from Conus betulinus, assembly GCA_016801955.1. NCBI lineage: Eukaryota > Metazoa > Mollusca > Gastropoda > Neogastropoda > Conidae > Conus > Conus betulinus. Next base: position 190,640 of record JADBJO010004228.1, on the reverse strand, counting down.
CGTGTGTGCGTGCGTGCGTGTGTGTGTGTGTGTGGGGGAGGGGGGGTGAGTGTGTGTGTATGTCTGTGTGTGCCTGTGTGTGTCTGTGTGTCTGTGTGTGTATGTGTGAACGCGCGCGCGTCCATGCGTGCATGTGTACTCAACATATCTGTTCTTCCACCTCTGTTTTTTTTTTTTTTTTTTTTTTTGAACATTTATTATCGTTATTTACTGACCTTGCGTGACAACCATAACGGAGACATATTTTGTTTCAGGTCACACCCCGCTCTCAATGAACAGTGAGTGGTTTCTTTTTCTTTCTCATCTCCTCCACCTCGTTCTCCTCCTCCTCCTCCTCCTCCTCCTCACCTTCCTCCTCCTCCTCCTCCTCCTCCTCCTCCTCCTCCTCTTCTTCTCTTCTTCTTCTTCTTCTTTTCTTCTTCTTTCTTCTTCTTCTCCGCTTCCTCCTCCTCTTTTTCTGCTCCTTCTCTCTCTCCTCCTGTATCTACATGTATGTCTTCCTGTCTGCCAGCTCTCTCTCTCTCTCTCTCTCTCACTCTCTCTCTCCTCTCTCTCTCTCTCTCTTCTCCCCCATCGGTGTGTGTGTGTGTGTGTGTGTGTGTGTGTGTGTGTGTGTGTGTGTGTGGTGTGTGTGCGCGCGCGCGTGCTTGTGTGTGTGTGTAGGAAAGGAAGGAATTCTGTTTTACGTCTCGTCACACATATAGGTGATTGTAGACGTCTAAATAACATAGTGTTTACAATTTTAGACTATTATCATAAAAGAAGAGAAGAGGACGATGTGGTTACATAGAACAAAAAAATAAAGGACAGATGAAATATAGGACAGTAACTATGAAAATTAGAGAAAAAATAACTAAAGTAATCTAACTTACGATTATGATTATAAAATGTTCCTTAATGGACTTTCCAAAAGGTGTCTCGTTAATTTAACAAGAGAAATAACTGGCAACGAATCTAAAAAGTTGTGTGTGTGTGTGTGTGTGTGTGTGTGTGTGTGTGTGTGTGTGTGTGTGTGTGTGTGTGTGTGTGTTCGTATAGTTGTTGTGTATGTGCACACATGCTGAAGCAGAATTTCAGGCCAGAATAATTTGCAGCACAGATGTTGTGAGGATCAGCCGACCGTTTGATACTTAACGTTTAACTATTTCACAGGTAAATGCTGACAGGATGGGAGGAGGGACAGAAAAAGAAACAAAAAACAACAGCCTTGGCATATCCTGTACTTGTTTGAAAGAAAGAACCGATGCTGCCACGAACAGTGATGCCTGTTCTGTTAATGCTTCAATTGCATGGCTGAATTGGATGCCCAAATCGAAGTTCTCCATGTCCCTCCATAATACTTTAGGCCACCTACGCTATCAGAGGTCTTTTCATGACGGTGATGCAGATGTTGCAGAGCTCAAGCTGGTGCCGGATTGTTTTCAAAACAATGATTTGATGCCATGATTATGATGATGATGATGATGTATGATGTGTGATGTATGATGACGACGACGACGACCTCGACGACGACACTGCTACTACTACTACTACTACTACACTACTACTACTACTACTACTACTACTACTACTACTACTACTACTACTACTACTACTACTACTACTGAAAATAATTAGAAAGATACTTTGGAGAGCAAAGTCATCACTAAACAATCCTTTTAACTTCACACAAACCCTCATTCAGATGCCATTCCATAGCTACCAAACCGTTCCTGGATTCTGGCCAGTGGCAGGAAGCCGCTTCCAAAGTTTATATAGATTCGTCTTGGGTCAATCTCCAACTTTGTAACGAGTTTTCTTCAAATTATTTCACTAGTGTAAGGGCAATCCTGCTGACAGACGAGAAACAAACATTCAAATAAATTCATCTGAAAAACGTAAGCTCATCACAGAAGTAACAAGTAGTTGTGTAATTTAAAGACTGTCCAAAATTCTCTCTGTGGGGCTCAGTGACATAATTATGAAAAGGATGTAAACTGATAAATGATCACCTTTTTTTTTATCTCTCTCAGACTACTGGGTTCAGTATTAGACTGCGAGGCTTGCCAAGGTCAATCCGACAACCTTCACCCTGACCTTCTACCTGGCAAGGTCGTCGACCTCCGCAAGGAACAAACCCTGCTAAGAGACATTCACTATCTCAATCGTGAGTGTGTGTGTGTGTGTGTGTGTGTGTGTGTGTGTGTGTGTGTGTGTGTTGTGTGTGTGTGTGTGTGTGTGCGTGCGCGCGCGCGCGCGCGCGTGTGTGTGTGTGTGTGTGCGCGCGCGCGCGCGCGTGTGTGTGTGTGTGTGTGTGTGTGTGTGTGTGTGTGTGTGTGTGTGTGTGTGTGTGTGTGTGTGTGTGTGTGTGTGTGTGTGTGTAGGTTTCCACGGTGTATTTATTTATTCATTTATTTGTTTGTTTATGTATTCATTCATTCTCTTATTTATTTTTATTTATTTACTTGCATATTCGTCCATTTATTTATGTGCTTATGTACGCATCGAATACACTGATGCCAATTATGCCTGTTATTCATTAACTCGTCCGTGAGTTTTACTTTCTTTCCCATGACAGGAAGTCAGAGTGGTCCCCGCCAAATCAGCAGTATTTATTCACATATCCTTTCATTCATTTTCATATTCACATTTTATCTGTATGCATATTTCTTTTTTCACGCACACAGCTCCGGCCATTCCTGCCCATTGATCTGGGCAGATGCGCGCGCAGCGAAAATACAGTGGCGCTTTTCCTCCTTCCGGCGCGTCACTCTGACGTCATCGACTCTTTCGTCATACGGTACTGCTCTGAGGACCAGAAAGCCTTGGGTATTGAGGTGTGTGTGTGTGTGTGTGTGTGTGTGTGTGTGTGTGTGTGTGTGTGTGTGTGTGTGTGTGTGTGTGTGTGTGTGTGTGTGTGTGTGTGTGTGTGTGTGTGTGTGTGTGTGTGTGTGTGTGTGTGTGTGCGCGTGCGTGCATGCGTGCTTGCGTACGTGTGTGTGTTTGTGAGTGTGTGGTGTGCGTGTGCGTGCGTGCGGGCGCGCGTGTGTATGTGTATGTGAGTGTGTGTGTGTGTGTGTGTGTGTGTGTGTGTGTGTGTGTGTGTTTGTGTGTGTGTGTGTGCGCGCGCGCGCGCACATGGTATGTGTGTGCGCGCGCAC
>JADBJO010004228.1:177500-180000 GCA_016801955.1 Conus betulinus | reverse complement strand
GAGAGAGAGAGAGAGAGAGAGAGAGAGAGAGAGAGAGAGAGAGAGAGAGAGAGCGCAGACAAACAGTAAATCACGCAGGTAAGCAAACTGGCACATCATATGACAGACAGTTTGGAAGCTCGAACATAGAGCCAAAATGCTTATTTGGTGAAGCTTATAAGCTAGTGAAGGTAGATTAAGTAACTCTTGTAGATGATGATACTGTGGTATGTATGATCAGTGACAGGCGACAATGAATTGAAGTAGTCATATAATGGTGGTAATGTGCATGTGCAATATTTAACAACAAACAATTGATTAAGTACCCAGTGAAAGAAATGACACATGATGCTATGTATATATAAACAAACAACAACAACAGCCAGCCGAACACCCACTTTTAAGAACAACAAATGTAACCCCTTCTTTTCCCTTCAAGCTTCAGTGGAATTATGTCTTGGATGAATATTTGTGACGGAGAAAAGCATCCTCTGCAAAGTCTGATCCAACCCCTATCAACTCTAATTCTGAAGTCTTTATCATTTTGTTCAAAATATTTATTAATATCTGTTATTTATTTATTTATTATTTTTTTTTTTTGCTTGCCTCTATTCTCTTGGCTTTAGGGGTAATTTTTCAACAGTTTACTTTTTTTTTTTCTTAAGTGTACATCGTTTTGTTTTCAGAATATCTATTTTCTAATTTACACAAGGAACCAATACTTATTGAGCATATTAACACAAACTCCTATTTCTGTAATACCTAAAGACAAATTTGCCAAAACACAACAGATTTGATAACGAGTAAGCCAGAAAAACAAAATGTTCAGATTTCACATTCAAATGAACCTTGATTCAACCTTCAAAAAACAAACTTGGATCAACAAATTGTTCAGATTGTGCAGAGTTTCAACTCTTTCCAAAACAAAAACGACAGGTTGATAACAATGAAGCCTCTGTGGATGATCACCTTAGTAAGATTGTTCAGAGTTTCAAATCCAAAAGAACAAAAACTAAACAACATCAAAAACAACAAATGATGCATTTAACAGACAGTCGTCCCGCAAACCCACTCACAGAAATGGCTCTTCAAAAGCAATGAATCAAACGAAACCACAAGACTAACAACAGAATCGACAGAGAAACATGAATGAATGCATTCAACAAACAATTATCCTGCACAACTAACTCACAGACAGGGCTGTTACAAACCAATGAATCAATCAAGACAACACAAACAACAACAGAAACAACAACAACAAAAATTTATTAAAGAAACACTTATACCGCAAACCAACTCACAGAAATGCTCTTCCAATCTAGTGAATCAAACAAAGCAACAATAAAAAGAGAAACAACAGAAAAACAAGCAAAAAAAAAAAAAAAAAAAAAACAAAAAAAAACATTCAACTAACAATTATCCCGCAAACCAACTCACAGAAATAACTCTTCCAAATCAAAAAATCAAACAAAACAACAGCCATTACAACAGTAACAACAGAAAAAACAAAAAGAATAATTATATTCAACAAAACCAACACACGCACACACACCCAAAAGCTCTTCAAAACCAGTAAACAAACAAGCGGAACAACAACGACAATAACAAAGTCTGTTGCAAAGTTAGATGACTGATGGCGCGAAAATTGAAACACATTTTAAAGAATAATCCTCTGTGAGCCGACCCAAAACAAAGACAAATAAATTACAAGACAAAACACGACGCGTTTCGACCTCTCAGGTCTTCTTCAGGCAAGAGAAACATTGTTCAAGACCAGGAAAACGAACGAGCAGTCATCTTCTCATATTCGGCGGAAGATGAGCGTTGAAGATAAGTGATAGCTCGTTCTTCGTTTTCACTGTCCTGAACGTTGTTTCTCTTGCCTGAGGAAGATGTAAGAGGTCGAAACGCGTCGTGTTTTGTCTAGCAACTTGTTTGTTCTTGTTTTTGTCGGACTCACTGAGAATTATTCTTCAAATGTGTTTGATCTGACAAATATGGACAACCAGCCCCGCCCTTTGCCGCCTCCATTATAACTCGTCTTTGTCAGGCGGAGGTCGGCGGTAGATCTTGGGCACTCGGCGTTTGGTGGGATCCACTCTCACTTTGTGCGGTTTCACTCGCTTGGCCGCGAACTGGGGATCTACTTCCGGGGCACTGCGCGCGCGCACCGAAAGCCAATGTTCGAAGCGGTGTAATCCGGTGACTGGCCGGACCTGAGTAGAAGAAAGTCCGGCTCTATAGCTGGCTGAATTGAACTGGGCTATAGTAGAAGAAAGTCCGGCTCTATAGCTGGCTGAATTGAACTGGGCTAAAGTAGAAGAAAGTCCGGCTCTATAGCTGGCTGAATTGAACTGGGCTATAGTAGAAGAAAGTCCGGCTCTATAGCTGGCTGAATTGAACTGGGCTATAGTAGAAGAAAGTCCGGCTCTATAGCTGGCTGAATTGAACTGGGCTATAGTAGAAGAAAGTCCGGCTCTATAGCTGGCTGAATTGAACTGGGGCTATAGTAGAAGAAAGT
>JADBJO010004228.1:167500-170000 GCA_016801955.1 Conus betulinus | reverse complement strand
ACACACACACACACACACACACACACGCACGCACGCACGCACGCACGCACGCACGCACGCACGCACACACACACACACATTCACACACAAAGAACGAATCTAATCGACCACCCTTTCAGCCAACCAACGAATCACAACAAATCGACCCACCCTTTCATCACCCATCCGACTTATCAACAACTATTCAGCCAATCAGCCAGGCAACCAAGCATCTATCGATCTAACCACTTATTCAAACACTCAATCATCTAACCGTCAACAAATCGAGTAAACAAATATAAATGAAATGGATTGATCTCACCCATGCCAATGAGCATCACCCACAGGTCATTGATATTTTTCTTTATACCCCCAACTTGCACCAAAATAACTAGTCGCTCTACGGACCGAGCAATCAACTAACCAAGTATCAACCAACAGCAATCAAATCAAGAAACAACTCAAATAGCCGACCAAATCACGAACCACCGACTGACAAACTAGCTGCCAAAACCAACCAACCAAAAAAAAATTACAAAGGAAGCTGACCAGCCAATTAACCAGGAATCGGCCCATGGCATATCCTGGGAACTGACCAACCGCTCAACCGAAGATTTGAACAGCTACTTACCTGACCAAAGACCTAACCACCACCCAAGACCAACCGATCAACCATCGATCAACTGGCAGCCCAAACCAACTGAACAACCAACTTCCCAACCAAGCAACCATTAACCAACCAAATACTAAACCTGGAAAAAGAACTAACCAGTCAGCCTATCGCCAATTTGCCTACTAGTTAGCAAAACAACAACAGATCAGCTGAGCAACCACCTAACTAGCTAAACTCTAACTAAACACTAATCTGACAACCACATTTAACCAGCTACCCATCAATCCACCATGTACCCAGACAGCCACCTTACCAATCATCCGATTATCCAGCAAACCAGCCGTTTAAGAATCAGCCAACCGACCAGCCACCTAACCAGCCAGTCACATCAACAATGAACCGACCACACGACCAAACAGCCGCCTAACCAACCACCTGGCCAACCAACCGACCAATCAAGCTACCAACGAACCAACCAACCCACGAACCAACCAACCAAACAACCAGCCACCAACCAACCAAGCAACCCACCCACAACCAACCAACCAACCAGCCACCAACCAACCAAACCAACCAACCAAACCAACCAACCAACCAACCAACCACCCAGCCAGCCAGCGAACCAACAACCCAACCAAGCAACCAAGCAACCAAGCAACCAACCGACCGACCAACCAACCAACCAGCCAATCAACCAACCAACAACAAACAAAGCTCCCAGCCGCGGAACGAACCCAGCCATCCGACCTCCAGTCCAGCTAAACACCAGTAACCCCACCACTCTCCACCCATCCAACAAAACACCACGTAACAATTAAACCAAACCAGCCAAGTTATCCACCTATCCAACCCCTCCCCCCTCCAAACAACCAAACAACCTACCATCACCATCACCTACACCCCCCCCCCCCCCCCCCCCCCCCCCCTCCCCCCTCACCTACCGACCAGTCCGGAACGGGCAGCGTACTCCCACTCTTGTTCGGTGGGCAGGCGTTTCCCATGGAACTCGCAGAACAGCTTGGCATCATGCCAGCTGAGGTGGACCACCGGGTGCGTCCAACGGTCTTCCAGGTCGCTGTCTGGTCCCTCCGGCTGCCTCCAGAGAGAGAGAGAGAGAGAGAGAGAGAGAGAGAGAGAGAGAGAGAGAGAGAGAGAGAGAGAGAGAGAGAGAGAGAGAGAGAGAGAGAGAGAGAGGGACAGACGGTGTGAGGATGAGGATCTGGAAGGGGGCTCAGTGTGGGAGAACACTGAGTTCGCTCTCGAGCGTCGCGAGTTCGAGTCTATGTTTGGATGCCTAACATCCACATTTCTTTTTATCTTATTTCGTTTTATTTAATTTTTATTTCATTTTGTTTACATTTTATATCATTAAAAAATGTTTACTTTATTTCGATTTGTTCCATTTTACTTATTTCGTTTCATTCATTTTTTACTTCATTTTATTCTTTTGCTTTGGCGCCGTATTTGAGAGCTCTGGTTCTGGAGAGCTAACGCTGTGATGTTAGATAGGCACCTCCTCCTACCCCAGAATGGGAACCGGGGATATGCCTATTCTTTTTCATTGTTTATTTGTTGTTTGCTTAAAAAAATCAATTTAATGAGGGTAACAAAATAACACAAAGGAGTGTTTGAAGAAAACAACAACGAATTTTTGGTCGCTGACCTACATACGCCACCGACCAAGAAGTCCACAAATTTTATGACCTCACTTTCATTTACTTTACTTTCTTTTCAACTTTTCATTTCCTCTTGTCTCAAATGTTTTTTTTTTTTCATATTTTGCTTTATAGATTTAACTAGCAGTCAGTGTCATCTTTGGTTTCTTTGTTTCTTCATTCTTTCTTTCTTTGTTTTTACATGAAATGTTTTTTGGATTGAAATTGTATGACGGGAAAGGGGTCAATGGGT
>JADBJO010004228.1:157500-160000 GCA_016801955.1 Conus betulinus | reverse complement strand
TTTCCTCCTATTGCTGTCTGTCTCACTTCTCTCTCTTTCCCTCAACAAGTGAGGCAGAGGAAAGAGAAGAGAAGAGACTGAGACAGAGAGACAGAGACAGAAAAAATTCTCATGGCGGAAAATTACCACTCGTGACACCACAGTGAAGACATTCTCAAGACCCCAACAAACAAACAAGACAAACCAACCAACACACACACACACAACACACACACACACACACACACACACACACACACATACATCAACAACAACAGTACCAACACCAAAACACACACACACACACACAACACACACACACACACACATACACACACACGCGCGCGCGCGCGCGCGGCGCGCATCCGGCTTAGTAATTAAAATAATAATCTCATACATTTCTAATTCAAAAGGGTTCCAGTGTAACATTTACTTGGGTTCCAAATTCGTTTGTGAAAAAACGTTTATATTCCTTTGTCTGTAAAGGAATGCTATAATCTTTTAGAAAAAGACACCAAAGCTCGTGTGGGTTATAATGTAAATCGGCACACCTCTTACAGCATGTCTTTGTTGAATGTTTTTCCAAGGGAAATTTCCAGTTTGTGTTTTAGACTTAAATATAATTCATTAAAATGTAAATATGTGATATACTGCAAAATGCATATGTGGGGAAAAACTTTTGACATTTCATGTACTATTTAATGTCCCACTATGCGGCAGTACCTACCCAATTTTCAGTTACCAAATAATCCTACAATTGATGATTTTAAGACTCTAACTTCAAATCATTCATTTTTGGCTAATGTATCAAAATATTTACTTCGCAGTCCTATCGGTACATTAGTATGAGATTTCAGTATTTTTGAAAACATTGTTTATGCTGTTCATGTTCACTGATTTAAGCTTTATTTTTAATTATGTTTTCATTTGTATAATATATATCAATGTCATCTTGATGTATATCATTTACAAATTCACAATCGTCTAAAAACACGCCATGTGAAGGGATGTAGGGGGGGGGGGGGGGGGGGGGGAATAAAGGGACACGTGAAGGTAAGTGTAAGTGCAAGTGATGAAAGCGGACGAAAGGTATCGGGGGAGCACATTCTACATACATACATACAACGACATACATACAGACATACACGTCATACGTGTAGAGTCTAATAGATAGCATAGAACATAGACTTCTGATTGTGGCGAAAAGACTGGGAGAGGAGCGAGCGCATGCGCACATGAGCATATTCACGCACGAGAGAGAGCTCTCTCCCTTCTTAAGAGAGAGAGGAGAGAAGAGGAGAGGAGAGAAAGAGCGATATGCCAGTGAGGACGGAGAGGATGAGAGAAGGCTAGGAGAGGAGAGAGACTTGGAAATGAGCGGGAGAAACATGGAAGTCTGATTTAAATGCGAGAGCTATGAGAAGAGGGAGAGAGGGGAGGAGGAGAGAGAGAGAGAAAGAGGATCACTCGGCAGCAGGTTCGGGCATAAGAGAGCGGAAGGAGAGGCCTCTCGAGGGGGAGAGGAGAGGTTGGAGAGAGAGGAGGAGGAGATAGGAGGAGGATCGGAAACGAAACAAGTTGAGAGAGAAATGAAATGGAATTTTCCTATTTCATAAGGCCAAGGCCTCTTTGGACGAGGGGAACAAAAACAAATACACTTTAACATCATTATATACACATAAATAAATATACATTCAGGCTATAGGAATCTGCCGAGCTTTATCGCTTGATAAACATAAAGTGCTGATTAGAGAGAGAGAGAGAGAGAGAGAGAGAGAGAGAGAGAGAGGAGAGAGAGAGAGAGAGAGACAGGAGAGAGAGAGAGAGAGAGAGAGAGAGATCCTGAATCCAGAATGGTTTAATTGTAGAGGCCTCTGTTCTGTAGAAGTCGGATGATAACAACTGGAATATTGATCGTTTCACACCATAATTTGCACTGACTGAATCGGGCCATTGATGGTTGATGACTGGGAAAACAAAGGCAGAATTGATCCTAGTTTCAATGCAATGAACGGAGTTTGGACGGACTTTGTCCCGCTGAACTTTAAGAGGCGATCACTATACGGTGATGTTCTAATCTTGAATTCATACCTATACTTTTTTTTAACAATGCTTATTTTGCACTTGACAGAAATGGAAAGAAGCTGTAACTTCAGAAGGAAAGATAAGGATGAAATCGTTACCACTGAAAACTCTATGCACATCTTATGCCAGCCAATAAGTTTCTGTTGGAACTGAGAAACAAATGATTGACATTACCAGGGACTAATGCTTCTTAGAAACCACACTGGTGGGCGAAAATCGCTGTGGTTCAAATACTGCAAATGTAACTGCACGTAACACGCTTTTCTGGTGAGCCTGTGATTTTCCTGTGAATCTAATCAAAACCAATATTTGATGTATGGAACGTGTCCTTTAAAAAAAAAAAAAAAAAAAAAAAAAACTCTTGGAAAAGCTCGACACCAGGTTTTCAGAGAAGATCCCCACCCCAGATTTTCGGCCCCGAAATCCTCATACCCCA
>JADBJO010004228.1:147500-150000 GCA_016801955.1 Conus betulinus | reverse complement strand
CACGAGTATGCATACAGTCAAGGTCCAGACGCTTGTGATTTTCGGTGAGGTCAATATCACATTTCATCCGGACAGAACGCCTTCGACAACAGAGCAGAGAGGCTGTTATCTGGTTTAATCAATACACACACGATAGAAGCAGGAAGCGAGAGGAAAAGAGGAAGAAGAGAGGATGAAGTCATGAAGAGAGAGAGAGAGAGAGAGAGAGAGAGAGAGAGAGAGAGAGAGAGAGAGAGAGAGAGAGAGAGAGAGAGAGAGAGAGAGAAGACTTATTCACACAGTCCTCCTGAATGTGTATTCGAGCAATATAAAGCGCTTTATAATAGTAATAAAGAAAAGAAACAATGCTACAATAACAAGAGACGTACAGTCTAACAGTCACACAGCTACTATGTTTCTGTGTCTGAAAGTTGAAACTGTGTATAAAAACAGAGAACAACGGCGTGTAAGGCTGCGTGTAAGGTTGGGTTACTATTCAAGATTAGCAAACGTGATTAAAGAAGCAAAAGTTCGCAATTCTGTTCAGGCTGGAGATATTTTTATCTAATTAATTTCGGCATAATATAAACAGAAAAGCAAATGGGTCTTATTTCCGTTTGACTTTTTGTATAACGGACACATCAGACGGCAGATATTACGAGATTTATGTCTAAAAAGATGTAGTCGTATTTCTAAAACAGAGATATTTTTATCTAAATCTAGGAATTGATACTTAGGTTAGGTTTCTGTCTATACGTAACTGCGTATACTGTTTGACATCAAAGGCGGATAGACAGTTCTACAACGGTGAACATTGCAGTGTTCGGTAGTTCTGTTTCTGCCATCTGCATTGAATCAAACGTTGAAAAGACGGCATTATAAATCTGATTTTAAATGAAAATGAACAACACGTTCGTCAGAAAAAACAAATCTATGCATTTGATATATTCCTCTGTCCATGAACATTTAAATCGTATGACTCGTTACGTGCTATGTTTGGAAGCCCAAATATCCATATGTATTAGCTAAAATCAATATATCCTGCAGTTAAACGCAGGATTTGCATATATCGGAAATCTTTTTGTTTTACCTTAACTAAAATCATTCGTCATATCTGTCAAATCTGGACGAGAAAAAGGTACAATCTGATCATCATCCCGTTCTGAGTCCCGAATAATGAATAAATTATGTCATAAATACATCGCAGTCCGGTACGAGAGTAATTGAAACATACGTCCAAAACGTCAAATACATACTTCGTTGTGACACGTCATTGCTTTGAGGTTTTTGTCGTGCCTAGATGTATCATAGGTGGTCTGGGAGGCAGGTTTGGGATCGTCTATATGTGCCAGTTGGATCTGAAGATCCTACGGATGGGAGGAGTGTGTGGGCAGGAAGAGGAGGCAGGAGGTGGGTCTGTCTGTTTCTGTTGGAGGCTGGACTTCCGAGGCAGATTGTTCTGGACACCGTTGTAGTGCTGCTGAGAGCGCTGTCGACGATGGCAGTGCGGAGTCCACTGTTGGTGAACAAATCAAACAGTCTGGCTGCTCGCAGTGTGAAATCTTCAGAACTGAGTCTGCACAGGTAGAGGAATTCACGGTGTGGAATGCGGTGTTTCGTGTATGGGTGGCGGAAAAAAATTATTTATGTAGTCCAGGTATGAATGTGAATAAATGGGTATGTAGATAAATGAGCTTTGATGTCGCCCATCTTTGAAGGAGATATAGATATACAGGAAGTTGGCTGTGTCAGAAATGTTGTGAGTGAACATGATGGATGGGTGTGAAGGGTTCCCATGGCGACACCACTTATTTGCCAGAAGGTGTGGCCGTTGAATTCAAAGGTGTTGAAGGTGAGGACACATTCAACAAGGCTTATCAGTGTGGCTGCGGGGTGGGCGTTTGTGGTTGGGTGGCCGTTTATCCAGAAAGAAAGTAAAAGCCTTCAGCCCATTGGCGTAAGGAATGGAAATGTAAAGGGAGACAACATTCTGTGTGAATTTGGAGCTTGGTTGGAAGAAGGTTTTTGTGATGAATGAGTCGATGATGTTGATTGTGAGAGTTGTGGCTTTGAGGTGAGTGGGGAGGCTTTGCAGAATGGATTGGAGGAGACAGTCAGTGTACTGTGAGATGTGTTCTGTAGTGCAGCTAAAAGCAGAGCAGAGACAAGTCAAGTCAAGAACACTTTATTATCTCCAAAGAAAAATTAAGAGTGGCCATAAAAACATGTCGATGGATCTATATCTAACAGATCCAAACATCACACACACCACACCACAGCCACCCCACACCCATTCACCTACCCACCCACACACACACACACCACACACACACACACACACACCCCCCCCCCCCCACACAACACACACACACACACACGCACACACGCACGCACACACATATATACACAACAATCTTTATGAACTGGCTTTCATCGAACGTTCAGTTTTTGATGCAGGAGTTTGATGGAATTGGAAACGAAACTGTTTTTTTAGTTCTAATTGCTTTTTGAATTCTGGAAT
>JADBJO010004228.1:132500-135000 GCA_016801955.1 Conus betulinus | reverse complement strand
CCTTGTGTAGAAGTATTGATCGCGCGGATGTCAATGTAGTGTTTGCTTTGTGATTATAGATGGTGGATTTCTGTTTAAAAAAAAGTGATTATAGATGGTGGATGTCTGTCAATCATTTTGTGATTATAGATGGTGGATTTCTGTTCAACAATATGAGATTATAGATGGTAGATTTATGTCAATCAATTTGTGATTATGCATGGCTGATTTCTGTCAATCAATTTGTGATTATAGATGGCTGATTTCTGTTCAACAATTTGTGATTGTAGATGGTGGATTTCTGTTCAACAATTTGTGATTGTAGATGGTGGATTTCTGTTCAACAATTTGTGATTGTAGATGGTGGATTTCTGTTCAACAATTTCAATAGAGAGAGTGCAGGTTCAAGAACAACTCCAATCCCAGCTGACGTCATCCACTGTGACGTAATCCCAGCTGACGTAATTCCGGGTGACGTATTTACTGCGAAGTTAAACCTGGGGGTGGGGGGGGGGGGGGGGGGGGGGGGGGGTAGGGGGGGGGGATTCAGGAACAGTTAGATCATAAGATGATGGTGTAGTCTGTAATATAATCAATCAGGGAGTCTGAGTCCTAGCTTTTGCGTTTCGAGTGGAATCAAAATGCATAGTAGGTGAACGACCAGAGCGAAACCTTGATACACAAGACGACGTGTCCATCCAGATGACACACAAGACGACGTGTCCATCTAGATGACACACAAGACGACGTGTGCATCCAGATGACACACAAGACGACGTGTGCATCCAGATGACACACAAGACGACGTGTGCATCCAGATGACACACAGGACGGTGTGTGTCCATCAGATGACACACAAGACGGTGTGTCCATCCAGATGACACACAAGACGACGTGTGCATCCAGATGACACACAAGACGACGGTGTGCATCCAGATGACACACAAGACGACGTGTGCATCCAGATGACACACAACACACAAGACGGTGTGCATCCAGATGACACACAAGACGGTGTGTCCATCCAGATGACACACAAGACGACGTGTGAATCCAGATGACACACAAGACGACGTGTGCATCCAGATGACACACAAGACGACGTGTCCATCCAGATGACACACAAGACGACGTGTGCATCCAGATGACACACAAGACGACGTGTGCATCCAGATGACACACACAAGACGACGTGTCCATCCAGATGACACACAAGACGACGTGTGTGCATCCAGATGACACACAAGACGACGTGTGCATCCAGATGACACACAAGACGACGTGTGCATCCAGATGACACACAAGACGACGTGTCCACCCAGATGACACACAAGACGACGTGTCCACCCAGATGACACACAAGACGACGTGTGCATCCAGATGACACACAAGACGACGTGTGTGCATCCAGATGACACACAAGACGACGTGTGCATCCAGATGACACACAAGTCGATGTGTCCATACAGATGAGACACTTTCAAGGCAGATGAATCTGCGACATGATCAATTATATGTAAATAACTTTACTTTGGTGAATAAGAATATAGGTTTCTGGACTCTGGATTCGACATTAGAAAAGTATTTAAACTCAGCATCAAAAACTTACTTTGAGAATATTTCGATCCTGACAACTATTTACCCCACACAACAGTCGCCCCACCAGGCCTCGCTGCCACAACAGCAACAGTGAGCTGAAGAAGACAGGGCGACCCTGTCGAAATATTCTCAAAGTAAGTTTTTGATTCTGAGTCTAAATACTTTTTAATTTACTTGGTGTTTTTTTCAGCATCATGTAAGAAAAAAAGACTGAATATAAAGGGTAATAAAACAGTAATACAACCGACATTAACAAGGCAGACGGCATTGCAGAAGGGACAGCTAGTGTCCTTTTGATTACTTACAATCTTACTAATTAGTCGCCATATTTGAAACAACGATCTCGCATATAAAAATCCGTAACGGGAGCGTATATAAAATTCATATTGCAAGCCATTATTGAACATGTTGCAAGCATTCTTTGTCACTGGTATTCGAATGAGTGTTGTAAAAATGGTCAGCTGTGTTGAGGGCATAGAAACGAGATCTTTCTTTCTCGCCGTGTCCTGTCAAGGGTTGGTGTCTGATGTTGTTGTTTGTGCCGACTGACAACAACAGAAATCATCTCTCGTCGTCTCTGACAGGCCTTTGGGGGAAGAAAGGGCAGTTGGAGATCACCAGATGTTTAATGGCCACATCACAGTAGAGAAGCTCATGGAGGGATTACCAGACCAGTTAACTGTGCAGGCTTCTACTGCCAGGATTGAGCACTGGTTCCATTTGAAGTGCCCGAGAAGGGGCGCACACTGCCGTCAGGAGAATGGCAGGTTATGGGCCTGTTTAGCGGCCAAGAGGATGGAGAGACGTCATGAATCGGGAACAATCAAGGGAAGCTATGCAGCACACACAGTGGGGAGCTGATTGGAGAGAGGAGCTACATTAGCTGCTTCAAAACGAAATCCTCAAGGAAATAGTGACACTT
>JADBJO010004228.1:125000-130000 GCA_016801955.1 Conus betulinus | reverse complement strand
TCATTGTTTTGAATGCTGTTTGTTTGTCTTGCCTGAAGAAGACCAAACAGGAGGAAACGCGGGGTGTTTTTGTCGTCTAACTTGTTTTTTTTCTTTCGTTTCTTTCTTTCTATTTCCGCCTGCGGTTGCGACACTTTGAAACTCACTACTCAGACGCCGCGTAACCAGGACAGAAGAATATTCCGAACCGTGATAGAAGGAAAGAAAGAATGTCCTATGCACAGACAGGTAAATGAGCAGCGAAGGCAGAAAATAATCAGCTGACAGCAAACGAAGGTATAATACAGTCAGAGAGACTGGGAAAGAGAAAAGAAAAAAAATAAAATAAGGAGGGAGGAATTGAAGGTTCGGGGATCTTTGTCATGAAGCTCCGAGCATGGTGTCTTTCTCAGATGCGTCAGCATTTCTGTAGGGTCCACCGCCCGTATACAGGCATGACAGAGAGCACACACACACACACACACACACACACACACACACACACACACACACACACACACACACACACACACACACACACACACACACACACACACACACACACACACACACACACACACACGTGCAAATACACACAATCGGGGGGACACACACACACACACACACACACACACACACACACACACACACACACACACACACACACACACACACACACTGACATATTTTTTTTCCTAAGAAGGAGAGAAAGGTAGGCAGAAGCACGTATACACAAGAAAGAAAGAAATAGAAAAAAAAAAACAGAATGAAAAGAGAGAAGAAAGAAAAGGTAAAAAGGACAAAAGAAAAAATGAAGAGGGAGATGAAGAAAGAAAGAAAAAAAAAAAAAGACAGGAAGATAGAGAGAAAGAGAGAACGAACGAAGGAAAGGAGGAAAAAAAGAAAGAAGAGAGAAAGAAAGAAAAAATAAAGCAAGAAAGATAAAGCAAAGAAGTTTCAGCACGAAGAAAGCGTGACTCCTCCTGGTAGTTGCCGAATGACAATCTGAGAATCTTACACAACATTCACACGGACGTTTCCTGAGAGAAGCTGTTTGTCTCTCCCTCTCCTATCTTCACCCAGAGGGAACACAGAAAGAAAAGCAAAGAGAGTGAAGATGGAAAGGAGACGGAAAGAGAGCAACCTGATTTCACACTTTACAAGCGGAGAGAATGTTTGCCGATCTCACGGTGGTTTTAGAAAGTTACCTATCCTTAGTTTTGCTCTTTGTCTCTCTTCTTCCTCCCGTTCCCTTTTGTGGCGATGCTGTATCTGAAACTGAACATTTCAAACCCTTCTCTGATGCCAGTGTCCTCCCTCAGTGGACTTTCACCCTTCGCATACACGCATGTATGTCCAAACACACGAACGAACGAACGACCGAACGAACACACTCACGTACATACACATACACACACCAACACACACCCCCACACACACACACACACACACACACACACACACACACACACACACACACACACACACACACACACACACACACACACACTTACACTCATTAACCCACACACACACACACACTCACCCCCCCCCCCCCCCCCCACACACACACGCACACAGACACACTCACTCGCACACACACACACACACACACACACACACACACACACACACACACACACACACACACACATACACACACACACACACACTTGCACCTACCCCATCCCTTCTCCTACACACACAAACACACACACACACACACACACACACACACACACACACACACACACACACACACACACACACACACACACTAGCGCGCGCGTGCGCACCCACACTCACACACACACGACTTACACGTACCCCACCCATTCTCACACACACACACACACACACACACCACACACACACACACACACACACACACACACACACACACACACACACACACATAAACTCTCTCTCTCTCTCTCTCACCTATAAGCTCATTCACTCACTCACTCACACATTGTTACCCTGAAGAAGAGAGAAAGAAAGACAGGAATGTATACCAAAGAAAGAAGAAAGAAAGAAAGAAAGAGGGAGAGAGAGAAAGAGAACAAAAACAGACCAAGAAAGTAGGAAGGAAGAAAACAGGAAAAAGAAAGAAGAAATAACCAAAGAGAGCTTTAAGAAGAAAGAAAGAAAGAAGAAAGAAAGAAAGAAGAGAAAGAAAGAAAGAAAGATTGAAAGAAAAAGGATACAAAAAGAAGGAAAGATAAGGCGAAGAAGCTTTACCAGGAAGATAACGTGGCCCTGCCTTGTTGTGGCTGAATAACAAAATGAGAATGGCATGCAAGATTCACATGAACGTTTCCTGAAGGAAGTCGTTTTTGTCTCTTTTCTCTTTCCTATCTGCGTCCACATGGAACAAAAAAGGGGGAAAAAAGAAAAGAAAAGAGAGAAAAAACAAACAAACAAAAAAAAAAAAAAAAAAAAAAGAAAAGAAAAGCAAGGAGAGTGAAGATTGAAAGCAGACGGAGAGAGAAGAACCTGATATCACACTGACATGCGGAAAAGGATGTTTGCCAAGTTGATGGTGTTTTTTACAAAGCTAGTGCTGCTTTCACTATCCCCTACTTAAAGGTCAAAAGAGGTTTTTATATTGGAAAGCACAGGTCTATAATTACAGCTGAATTAACTGCCATTCTCATGGCTTTGCGTTATTTGCTTGATTTTCCGAAAACTGTGACTCAAATTCTTTTTTTGTGTCGATTCAAAATCAGTGTTGTATGCCTTAAGCAATTCAAATTCTAGTGTGAGACAAGATTTGATTTTTGAGATTAATCATTTGGTGCATTTCCTTCTCCTACGAGGTAGTAGTAATCTTACATTTCTTTGGGTGCCTTCACACAGAAATGGAATACATTTCAATGAATCCGCAGATAAACTAGCTAAAAACTCTGCAGATTATACAAACGAAACATATTATCTGAAAATCCCATTATCACTTAAATAACGTTATAGCCTACTGCAGAATGCTTGCTGGAAGCATTTTAGAAAGAAACAAGAAGATGTTGGCCACTCATCACCTGCTGACCACCAAACGAGTTTTGAAGATGTTTTTATATCTAAGTATGGTCAACTGTCTAACTTAAGGCTTTTAACTTCCCTTCCCTATATAGATTTAAACTTAACGCTTTTAAGACCAAATTCACTTCCAACATCACATGCGTTTGTGGTGGGAACATTTCTATGGACATATACTTTTCCACTGTGGTAAAATGAAAACCTCTCTGCCTGCTTTTTCGGAAAAGTCCCTGAAGGAGGTTTTAATAAAACCCCTTTTGATTTGTGACATTGTTTTAGGACTTGTTCAGAGTGCCATTTTTAGAGATTCTTTTAATAATTCTATTTTCACGTTAAAATGTTATTATCCTGTTACCTTAAGCGTTCATCTGATTTACAAAAAAAATGTTATTCTAGCTATGTTATAGGTTGCAATTTTTATTCATGCTAACATTTTTTTTCTTTCGATTCCCATTTAATCCTCATTTTCTCTCTTTTTTCCTTTTTTTTTTTCCATTTATACTTCTTCATCTCTTTCTATCTCACTGTTTCTCTATCTCTTTATCTCCTTCAGTTGCCTGTCTATCCACCCCCTCCACACACCCCCCCCCCCTCCTCCTCCTCCTTTTACCTTGTTTATTCATTTATTTTGGTTGTCTAAAATCACTTATGTGTGTAGACATTAATTTGAAGAACATATAAACACACACACACACACACACACACACACACACACACACACACACACACACACACACACACACACACACACACACACACACAGAGTCATTAACTCACTCACTCACACATTTTTGCCGGAGAAGGAGAGAAAGGAAGACAGAGGCATGCATGCAAAAAAGACAGGAAGAAAGAATGAGAGGAGAAAAAACAAAAAAGAAGGAAAGGAGAAAACGAAGGAGAAAATCAAAATAAAAAATAAAGAGAAGAGAGAGAGAGAGAGAGAGAGAGAGAGAGAGAGGGGGGGGGGAAGGAAAGAAAGGAAGACAGAAACAATGAAACAAACACGAAAAGAAAGAATAAACAAACAGACTTTACCAGGAAGAAAACGTGACTCCGAATTGGGATGGCGGAATGACATCTGAGAATCTCGTGCAACATTCACATGAACATCTCCTGAGAGAAGTCGTACATCCCTAACCTTCACTATCTTCGTCAGAAGAAAACAGAGATATAAATAAATAAATAAAACACATAAATAAATAAAACGAAAGGAAAAGAAAAGGAAAGAGAGTGAAGATTGAAATGAGACGGAAAGAGAGACACCTGATTTGACACTTTACAAGTGGAGAGGATGTTTGCGGATGCTGTGGTGTTTTTTAGAAAGTTCCCCCCCCCCCCCCCCCCCCCCCCTTTCCTTTGGTTTTCCCCATTTCCTTTTGTGGCAATGCTACCTTTGTGGCTCAACTACACAGCTCTTTTGTGCTTCGCTGAGGTCTCCATCCAGACTGAAGACTTGACACCATTCTTCGATGACGCTGGCCTCACCCCGTCGCCCCGCTCACCCTTCATACACACGCACGCTCGCGCGAGTGCACATGTAAACATGTACATACACACACACACACACACACACACACACACACACACACACACACACACACACACATGCAAGCGTGCGCACACGCACGCACAAAAGTACACACATACACACAGACACAAACACAGAGACACACAGAGACACACACATCATACAGGCACACGCGCGCGTGCGCAGGCGCCCACAGACGAACGCACGTGCCAGATTGGTGCTAGACTGTGTAGGTAGGGGAGACAGTAAATGATGGGATGGTGATCGACATGAACGAATGGTTTCATTCTATTCAAAATAAGACATTCTGGGTGAAGAAAAAAGAGCACGCGTGCGCGCGCGCGCACGCACGCACGCACCCCACCCCCACCCCACCCCCCACCCACACACACGCACACTCACACGCACACACACACACACACACACACACACACACACACACACACACACACACACACAC
>JADBJO010004228.1:112500-117500 GCA_016801955.1 Conus betulinus | reverse complement strand
AACAAATCCAGATCAACTTAGAAGTAGCAGAATCATTTGGGTATCCCACAACTTGATGCTAAATCACCGTACGGTCTAAGTTTGAGGAGGTTATGTATTCTGGATCTGACACCGATTGAAAAACATCGATTGCAATTTTGTTAAAGTTAAGATGTTAACCCTTCACCTACTATAATTTGTTACTTCTTATCCAGATAAGTAGATATGTAGTGCAATCTTACGATATGATTTACAGTTTTATAGAGGATGTATTCCCATAGTAAACTTCACCCATCTGCTCATTTTATCAGCATTTTTCAATTGAGCCATTGATCACGGAAGATTTTAACAAAGCATCAAAGAATAAAGGCACCGCAATAGAGGACAGTGGCATGCTAACATAAATGTTCTTGATTTAGAATATTTCGCATCTTTTTTTTTCTCTCACTCAAAAAATTGCGGGCGCATAAACGTCTGTGTCAATGAACCGATAGACTTCAATTTAAAGTGCAGTTCCGTTAAAACTTGCTCGCATCATTTCTTTACGATGTGGCGAGCTCATTTTCTTCTTCTGACAAATTGATACCGTATATGCGTCGGGGATTCAACAAGGGGATCAACTGTCAGTCAATAATTTCTAAAGCGCACTTGGCTCAGTAGTATCAAAGTGTTCGTTTTAAACTACTGTAGGTGCAAAGCTTAGATGAGTGGGTTCTGGACCTCCTCCCCCCCCCCCCCCCCCCTTCACACACCCCCACTGCCCTCGCTTAGCTGGCAAAAATATATTTTGGTCACGTTATCTCTCCCGCGCAAACGTGATCGAATAATTTCTTTACAAAGTGACAAGCACATTTTTCTCTTATGGCAAACTGGCGCCTTGCATTTGTTGTGGATTTGATAAGGTGTTCAACTGTTAAACTACACTTTATAAAAGTCGACCTGGGGCACTGGTATTACAGTGAACTTGTGACACACTGGTATTACAGTGAACTTGTGACGCACTGGTACTAAGTGAACTTGTGACGCACTGGTTTTTACAGTGAACTTGTGACGCACTGGTATTAAGTGAACTTGCGAAAACAGTGTAAAAGCAAGCCTCGACGAAGGGGAGATATCCTCTCAAGGGTGGGGGGGGGGGGGGGGGGGGGGGGGGGGGGGGGGGGGGGGGGCGGAACTACCACTCTTTCCCCTCCAACACCTTAACCTTGACTAGCAAAAGATGCATTCTGGGCACGTTTCCTCTTTCCCCAACTGGGTAAGACCTAAGTCTTTCCTGCGAAGCTCCCAAAGAGTGATTCTGGACCTGCGCCAGAACTCCTCCCTACCCTTTTTTGAGAACCACTCACTGGTGAGTGATTCGGGACAGGGCCCAGAAACGTTCCATTGAGTGAATCTAGGTACGTACCCACGTCCACTTCCATGTCACACCGGACATGTAAGTTTGGGGACGTGCTTACATTCCTTCTATGGGCCTGCACTATGGTTTTTGGACCATGCCCTCATTCACTCACTGGACAGTGATACCAGAATAGGGAGAAGGTAGATCAGATCCAGTATTTCTCCTCGTCAGATTCAGGTAAGATGTGCATAGATCAATATTTGTTTTGTCGTTAGCGACACTTTGAGAATGGTCAAGGGCAGGAGCGAATTTGGAACTAAACGCGAAGGTGCGTCTGGGTTTACTCCCCTGTGGGATGAGTCGGGGAAACGTGTCCTTCCTCACGCGCAGAGAGTGAAATCGAGAGTGGAGTGACTGCAGAACGTTTTCTCCTCATGAGGCGTCAAGGCAAAAGACAGCTGTGCCGATTGTGTAATCCACACCTCGTTTTCTTTCTCTCACACAATTCCAACATTGTTAAGCCGTTTCTATAAAAAAAAAAAAAGGTCTCCCCATTAGACTAGAAATGGTGTGAACATGTACACAAAACTACTGTGTGAAAAACTCTGGAAAACGTTTGAGCATTTCATTAGGCATAAAACCGGATCAGATTCACTGTTTTTTTCTTCTTTTTTTTTTTTTCTTTTTTTTTTTTGATTTAACACTTTTCCATTCCTTCAAATTAAAGAAGCATTTACGTAATATGAATTATGTTCTGTGTAATCATTATACGTTTAATCCTCGGCCTCTTTCCATTGTATATATATATATATATATATATATATATATGTGTGTGTGTGTGTGTGTGTGTGTGTGTGTGTGTGTGTGTGTGTGTGTGTGTGTGTTCTTTTGGGTCTAAATCGACTACTTTATTCAGGCAAAGTGACTCCTCGTACTTTTCTGTGAAAGCTTTAGTTTTTTTTTCCTGTGCACTTTGATATGACAATCAAGAACCTTAACACTGTCTTCATATCATTAACTTAAAAACAAACAGGCAAACAAAAAGTGGTAATGCTTACTTTTTTTCTCATTTAGATGACTGTTAACTTATTGCCCCATTATACTGGTGCGATGATTCTGTGTCTATTATCTTTTTTCTTCATCATGCTAATCTCCTAGATACACTTCAAACTTAAGATTCTTCTTTCGTTTAGCATGACGAGACCGATTCAACCATACATCGGTGGAGAATTCATTTTCATTTTCACTGGTCTGCATTTTGATTGGTTGGTTTGTGGGCTATAGCAACCCGACTTAGCAAGTAATCACCACGCAAAGAGTCCTTGATAGTTTCCTAGTGATATTTTGAAGAAAAAAAAAAAAGATATTGGAGAATTTACAAAAAGCAGATCGACGGCTGATGTTGTGCGTTGTGCGAGTTCTGGAAATCTTGTCACACTTCCATTATTCATTTGGTAGAAGGAGGCATCACAAATAATGAC
The DNA here is from genome assembly GCA_016801955.1 of Conus betulinus. Lineage (NCBI taxonomy): Eukaryota > Metazoa > Mollusca > Gastropoda > Neogastropoda > Conidae > Conus > Conus betulinus. Next base: position 114,701 of record JADBJO010004228.1, on the reverse strand, counting down.
TTTTCAAAGAAACCCTTGATCACACCGGTTTTGCAATCACTGTCCTCTAATGGTCAATGTGTCTTCAATCACCCCGCTATAAACGTTTATCATTCCAATCCTGCACCACCTGTAACCCGTGATTTTATTCATGATCAGGAACCAGAGAAAGGTTTGAAAAAAGATAGTGTTCAGCGTCAGAGAATCAGGAAAACGTCATCCAGTCCGCGCAGGCATCGGCGACAGGAGTCTCTGAGTCTCTCTTCATTTCAATGAGCAAAAACTGTCTAACTCTCCTTGAATTCACAAAAGCTGCCTTTGTTTTGTCCTTTTCCTTCTCAGAAGGTTGCGCCAGAGGACAACACGTGTATGGTTTCGGAATTGGCTCTCATTCGCATTCGGTGACTTTCGTGAAAGTAGAACTTTACATTTCAACAAAAAAATATTGTGAAAGTAGAACTTTATATTTCAACAAAAATGGTGTGCAGGCTAATGAAAATCATTCGTTGTTGAAATGGGTTTACAGTGTCGCTGAAAGGTGATGAAATAACAGCGTTTATCCATTGTCTGTTCCGTTTTCTTGCAAAACAACTTTACACAAATCTAGATTGATTAAAAAAAATGGGGACTGATGTTTCGACAAAACCCAAGAATCCGCTATTTGAGAGAGAGAGAGAGAGAGAGAGAGAGAGAGAGAGAGAGAGAGAGAGAGAGAGAGAGAGAGAGAGACCGAGACATAGAGACACACACACACACACACCAGACACACACACACACACACACACACACACACACACACACACACAGAGAGAGAGAGAGAGAGAGAGAGAGAGAGAGAGAGAGAGAGAGAGAGAGAGAGAGAGAGAGAACGTATGTTAACGGCTGCAATCAAAGTATAAGCAAGCAAGCAAGCACGCAAGCAAGCAAGCGCGCACACACACACACACACACACACACACACCACACACACACACACACACACACACACACACACACACACACACGTAACACACACACACACACACACACACAACACACACACACACACACACACACACACACACACACACACACACACTCAATTACATACACACATGCAACACATACAGAGTACACACACACACACACACACACACACACACACACACACACACACACACACACGCACGCACACACACACACACACACACACACACCACACACACACACACACACACACACACACACACACACACACACACGCATGTGAAAATAGCAAATAAGGAATATCCATCTGAAATCATCGACTGAATTTTTCGCATAATGGACCGCGTTCTTTCCTGCCACTTACCTCTCCTCCTCCCTTCATACTGTACAGTGCCTGGATCACCAGCGGTATTATGGCACATCATACACTGAGCAAATGTCCAGAACTACTCCACTTACCTCTCCTCCTCCCTTCATACTGTACTGTGCTTGGGTCACCAGCGGTACCATGGAGCATCATACACTGAGCAAATGTCCAGAACTACTCCACTTACCTCTCCTCCTCCCTTCATACTGTACAGTGCACGGCTCTCCAGCGGTACCATGGCACATCATACACTGAGCAAATGTCCAGAACTACTCCACTTACCTCTCCTCCTCCCTTCATACTGTACTGTGCTTGGGTCACCAGCGGTACCATGGAGCATCATACACTGAGCAAATGTCCAGAACTACTCCACTTACCTCCTCCTCCTCCCTTCATACTGTACTGTGCTTGGGTCACCAGCGGTACCATGGAGCATCATACACTGAGCAAATGTCCAGAACTACTCCACTTACCTCTCCTCCTCCCTTCATACTGTACTGTGCTTGGGTCACCAGCGGTACCATGGAGCATCATACACTGAGCAAATGTCCAGAACTACTCCACTTACCTCTCCTCCTCCCTTCATACTGTACAGTGCACGGCTCTCCAGCGGTACCATGGAGCATCATACACTGAGCAAATGTCCAAGACCTACTCCACTTACCTCTCCTCCTCCCTTCATACTGTACAGTGCACGGCTCTCCAGCGGTACCATGGCACATCATACACTGAGCAAATGTCCAAGACCTACTCCACTTACCTCTCCTCCTCCCTTCATACTGTACAGTGCACGGCTCTCCAGCGGTACCATGGAGCATCATACACTGAGCAAATGTCCAAGAACTACTCCTCTGCAGCGCCGCAGACAAAGGCAGAAACTGCCGCATTA
>JADBJO010004228.1:97500-107500 GCA_016801955.1 Conus betulinus | reverse complement strand
AAACTATTGTTTGGCAATAAGGTAATATAAACAGCAAGAAGCTTCAGATTTCATTTAGTCAACAAATCATGTTCTGAACCGTGCTTCGTGAATTTTTGGACCAATAACTTCAATATCATTACCATTTCAACATAGCATTGGAACATCATCCGGACTGTTTCAAAAGAGTCAGCACTAAGAGAGCTACACTGGAAAATCCTACGTAATATCTCTCCAAATAACTTTATAATAAGTAAGATTGGGATTACACGGACAAACAAATGTGCGTTTTGTTTAGATAGGGTTGATTATGTCGAAGATTGTTTTCGTGGAATATCGAAAAAAGGTACTATGGACATTTGTTGAGGACAAGATTATAATAAAACGTCATTTGAACAACATACAACTTGATTTGAGTATGAAATTAGATGATCTGAGTGGTTAGCTTGGTTTCCAATAAAAAAGATGGAATGATAAACCAGGAAATAAACTGTATTAACTAGTTACTTAGTCATTGGGTGCCAAAATATGCGTCCGTAGGCTGAGACATGGAACTCCAGTAAATTTGACGTGCATGTTTGAGAAAGAACTACAAATCAGAACTAAAGCCAGAGAGCGAGTATGAAGGGAAAATGCAGAGGCTCTTTAACGAGGCAACAATTGGTATTGTGAGCATATGTGCTTTTGAAACTCTCCTTGGGTTTATTTCCTTTTTTCCCTTTTACTCCTGCATATAAGCCCAGACATCTACATTCTTTTCAAATTTCCCCTTGTCTCTCTCACGCGCCCGCGGGCGCGCGCGCGCACGCACGCACACACACACACACACACACACACACATACACGCACGCACGCACGCACGCACGCACGCACACACACACACACACACACACCACACACACACACACACGCACACACACACTGTGATACTTATTTATGCGCTGCGGGGTCTTTCCTTGTGTCTTCCTTGTAGTTTCTTCGCTCGCTCATTATCAATTTAGGCTCCCTAGGCAAAAGGCCAATTAGCGAGCCAGATCTGTTACTGATCTTCTTCACTCCACCTCTTTCTTTCTTCTTTTTTTTTTTTCTGTGTCTGTTCTTGTTCGTACATTTCTGGAGCCACCCTTGCATCCTTTTTTTTTTTTTTTTTTTTTTTTTTTTCTTACGGATGCCGGGGAGGGGGCGGTAGGGTGGGGGAGGGGACGGTATGTTCGGGTCTATGGGGGGAAGGAGGAATTTTAAAAACCTAAATTCATTCAAATGTAGTTACATTTCACCTACTCTGGTTGGCTATTAATGTGTTTTTACGTAGTTATTATGATACATTTGCTTACATGGTTTTTTTTTTTTTCATCCTACTGTCTTTCTACATTCTTTTCTTTCTTTTTGTTTCTCTCTTTTTTTTTTCTCTCTCCATCTTGTTGTCTGTCTTTCTTTCATTCTGTTTCTTTCTCCCCTCCCCGTCTTCATTTCTGTCTTGTCCTTCTTTCTTTCCGTTCTTTCTTTGCGCTTACACAGAGTGAATGTTGTCGCTACACCAGATGAATGGACCATCAAACCCGAAAGCTTGTGTCAAACGCCGAAACACTAACACTCCACCAGAGATGGCCGATTTGTAATGGAACATGCAGGTTTGCTTAGTGTACAAGGGTTGTGGTTACTTATTGGTGTTGAGCACTGTGGCCCCGACGAAATTCAAAATGGAGAAAAACAACTTTAGGCAATCTACTAAAAACATACCGTTTTCCAACCCACAATCCTTCACTAAAAAATTGATAGAACAGACTGAGAAATTCGTACGAAATATGAGATGGAAGGCGTTCTTTCTTCCTAAATCCAAATGCAAAGAATGAAGACAAAAATACAGATAGCTTTAAATCATGGCGATCTCCACCGACAATAGACGAAATGAAACCTTTTGAAGATAAAATGAAAAGACTGATAGCCAACATTGAATTCAAGAAATCAAATAATAACTTTCAAACATCATTAAAAAAATGAAATAAAACAAATCCAAAATGATAAAAAAGATATTCGTGAAGGCCGACAAAACCAGCAATTTTTACAAATGGAACCAAAATGAAATACTCCCAACTCCTCAACAAAAAACATCCAGAAAAACTACAAGAAAGCTGATAAAACCATACATGACAACATCCGCAAAAAAGAAAAAGAACTTGTACACCGCATGGATTTAAGCGATAGGGTGGAAGTAACAGCAACAAAAGAAGCCTTCATAACACTTAAAGATCATAAGCCTAACTTCCAAAAACAACCCAACATGCAGACTAATAAACCCATCTAAATCTGAACTGGCAAAAATAAGCAAAAATCCTGGAAAGGTTATAGAAAACGTAAAATCAAACACCGAACACAACCTTTGGAAAAACAGCTATGAAGTCATCCAATGGTTTCAGAAACTTAACAAACAGAGAAACACAGTATTTATCACATTTGACATAGTGGACTTCTACCCATCCATAGATGAAGAACTGCTCACCAAAGCCTTGAAATTCGCCAATAAACACACAAACATAACAGAGTCAGAAATGGAAATCATTTTCCACACCAAGAAAACTCTACTCCACAGCAGAAATGAAACTTGGATTAAAAAAACGAACAAAAACTCTACATTTGATGTGACCATGGGATCGTATGATGGTGCCGAAAACATGTGAGCTAGTCGGACTATTCATGCTATCCAACATCCAGAAACAACTCGGAAAACAAGTCGGTCTATACAGAGATGACGGCCTCGCCGCACTAAACAATAACCCAAGAATCATTGAAAATAAGAAAAAAAGAACTGTGCAAAATTTTCCAAAACCACAATTTAAAAATCACAATAGAAGCAAACAAAAAGGTAGTGAACTACCTAGACATAACATTAGACCTCAACGACCACGTGTACAAACCATATAAAAAAAAAAAACAACGACACACCCATCTACGTAAATATCAAAAGCAACCACCCACCATCTATACTAAAAACTATACCCAATGGTATAAACAAGAGACTATCCAACCTGTCATGCAACGAAAGAGTATTCAATAATGCAGCAGCAGAATACCAAGAAGCGTTGCAAAAAAGTGGTTACAATTACAAACTACAATATATAGCCCAGACAACAACACATGAACAGAAACAAGAAAAACAGGAAAAGGAAGATCATATGGTATACCCCCCATATGATGGAAGAGTAAAAACAAACGTAGGAAAGAAATTCTTTTAAAATACTGACAACATCATTCCCAAAGAACACAAACTGTTCAAAATATTCAACAAAAACACCATCAAACTATCATACTCATGTATGCCCAACCTCAAAAACATAATTGATTCATCCAACAAAATGAAAAGCAACACAGCAAAGAAGGGTGATGAAAGGATATCTTGCAACTGCACTAAAAAAAAAGAACAGTGCCCCCTAAGCAACAAATGCCTTTACAATAATATTGTATACCAAGCTACTGTAACATCAGAAAATGAAAAAGAAACATATATAGGGATTACTGAAAAACCACTTTAAAACTAGATACGCAAACCACAAACAGTCATTCAACAAAGAAAAATATACAAAAACCAAACGGAACTGAGTAAATACATTTGGAGACTTAAAGATAAAAAAAAAAAACTACAGCATATCATGGAAAATCATAAAAAGAGCAACACCGTACAACAATTTTTTTTTTAATGCAACTTATGTTCCACAGAAAAATGGTTAATACTATGTAAAACCCTATTTAGCAACTTTGAATACAAAAGTAGAAATAGTAAATAACTGCAGGCATAAATGGAAATCTTGTCAGCGAATTCCCCCTGAACAGACCACAGCAAAGCAACCCGAGAACCACAGATAGCACGTGCAATGAATGTAATTGACCCACACACGCACAAAAATGAAATCAGGACCCGCACGCTATATAACACCGATAGCGCGCCCCCAAAAAACATCCTGAAGAGAGCGAAAGCTTGAAACAAGCTTGTATTTTTTTTACTTCTACATTCCTCCTGTCCCCCATCTTCCTGCTTCCCTTCCTCTCCTGCCCCCCGTCCCCCCCCTGTCTTCCCGTTCTCTCTCCCCCCCCCCCCCCCCCCTGTCGTCTTCCCTTCTCTCTCCTGTCCCCATCATTGCTGTCTTCCCTTCTCTCTCCTGCCCCCCCGTCATTGCTGTCTTCCCTTCTCTCTCCTGCCCCCCGTCATTGCTTCACGTCCCTTCCCTTCTCTCGCCTGCCTGCCCCCCCCCCCCCCCCCCCCATCATTGCTGTCCCCCTTCTCTCTCCTGCCCCCCGTCATTGCTGTCTTCCCTTCTCTCTCCTGCCCCCGTCATTGCTGTGGTCTTCCCTTCTCTCCTGCCCCCCTCCACCCTCCCCCCCCCCCCCCCCCCGTCATCATTGCTGTCTTCCCTCTCTCCTGCCCCCCTCCCCCCCCCCCCCCTCATTTGCTGTCTTCCCTTCTCTCTCTGCCCCCCCCTCCCCCCCCTCCCCCCTCCCCCCCCCCCCGTCATTGCTGTCTTCCCTTCTCTCCTCCTCCCCCCCGTCTTGCTGTCTTCCCTTCTCTTCGCTCCTGCCCCCCTCACCCCCCCCCCTCCCCCCCGTCATTGCTGTCTTCCCTTCTCTCTCTCTCCTGCCCCCCCGTCATGTGCTGGTCTTCCCTTCTCTCTCCTGCCCCCCCCCCCCCCCCCCCCCCTTCCCGTCATTGCTGTCTTCCCTTCTCTCTCCTGCCCCCCCGTCATTGCTGTCTTTCTCCCTTCTCTCCTCCCCCCCCCCCAAAACCCCCCCCCCCCGTCATTGCTGTCTTCCCTTCTCTCTCCTCCCCCCATCATTGCTGTGCTTTTTCCCTTCTCTCCTGCCCCCCCCCCCAACCCCCCCCCCGTCATTGCTGTCTTCCCTTCTCTCTCCCCTGCCCCCCTCCATCTGCTGTCTTTCCCCTTCCTCCTCCCCCCCCCCCCCCATCATTGCTGTCACTTCCCTTCTCTCTCCTGTCCCCCATCAATTGCTGTCTTCCCTCTCTTCCTGCCCCCCGTCATTTGCTGTCCTTCCCGTCCTCTCTCCTTGCCCCCTCATGTCTCTTCCCGTCTCCTCTGCCCCCCTCCCTCCCCCCCCCCCCCCCCCCCCCCCCCCCCCCCCCCCATCATGCTGCCTTCCCTTCCTCCCTTGCCCCCATCATTGCTGTCTTCCCTTCTCTCTCCTGCCCCCCGTCATTGCTGTCTTCTTCTTCCCGTCTCTCTCTGTCCGTCCCCCCCTCCTGTCCCCGCCTCTCCTCCCTTCCTCCTGCCCCCCCCCCCCCCCCGTCATTGGCTGTCTTCCCTGTCTCCGTCTCCTGCCCCCCCCCCCCCCCCATCATTGCTGTCTTCCTTCTCCTCTCCTGCCCCCCCCATTGCGTCTTCCCTTCTCTCTCCTGCCTGCCCCCCCCCCCCCCCCCCTTTGCTGTCTTCCCTTCTCTTAACTGCCTTTCCCCCCCTTCCCCCCCCCTATAAACATTTCTTTCTAGCTTCTTTCTTACCTGCCCGCCCCCCCCCCCCCCCCCGTCCCTGCTTCTTTCTGTCTTCCCTTCCTCCCCCCCCCTCCCCCCCATTGCTGTCTTCCCTTCTCTCTCCTGCCCACCCTTCTCATTCTTGTCTTCCCCTCTCTTCTGCTGCCCCCCTCCCCCCCCCCCTTCATCGTGTCTTTCCCTTCTCCCTCTTCTGTCCCCCCCACCCCCCGTCTTGCGTTCTTCTTTTCTGTCTGCCCCCTCCGTCATTGCTGTCTTCCCTTCTTCTCCTCCCCCCCCCTCCCCCCCCCTGCATTCTTCTTGCTGTCTTTTCCCTTCTCTCTCCTGCCCCCCTTCATTGCTGTCTTCCCTTTCTCTCTCCCTGCCCCCCGACCGTCTGCTCTTTTTTTCTTCTCTTCTTTTCTGCCCCCCGTCAATTGTTGTCTTCACTGTCTTCCTCCATATCCCTTCATTTGTTTCCCCTACTCCCTTAGCGTTAAGCGCTGTTATTTTTCGTGTCTTTTACTTTCTCCCCGCAATCAAAGATTTCTCTTTCTGTCTGTCTGTCTGTGTGTCTGTCTGTCTGTGTGTCTGTCTGTCTCTGCATTAAGTCTCTCTCTCTCTCTCTCTCTCTCTCTCTCTCTCTCTCTCTGCATCTCTCTCTCTCTCTCTCTCTGCTCCTGCTTTTTCTTCTTGCTTTTTCAAAAATTGTCACGCAACTCATATTTTTACATGAAGATTTTTTTAATTATCAGATAAGTATCGTTCCCAACTGCTAACCCAACCAGCCGGAAGCAAGCGTACAGCCCGCTTAAAAGCCTGTGCTGTGATGATACAGAGTGCGGGCAAGCACAGGGAACGCCAGTCAGACGAAAGTTGCTTCCAGACAGATGCCACTGTGCGACCACTGGACACAACAGCACCGCCATAGAATCGTCCATGGTGTATCAGTCTGTATTTCATGAACGCAGAGCTAGCTGGCGGAAGACATCACTACCAAGCGAACTTCTTCGCACATCCTACAGCCCCACGTGATCCCGTGCCATTGACAGGCGGAAACAGCACAACTCCAGACAGTCAAACTTTCCCCGCATGATCTTACTTACGTGCCCTCTGAAGACGATTCCGTGTTGCAGTGTTTCCCACTGTCAAGGGGACTGTCACTGTGGTCATTGGGTCTTTCTTTACCCTTAGAGTCGACCAAACTGGGGGCAAACCAAAAAACCCCGAATGTACCAGCATGATACCACTTCATAAGTGATGCAAATCACAGTCATTGGTTTTTTTAAATGTTTACATTGAAAATACGGGGAAACACACACACACACACACACACACACACACACACACACACACACACCCACACACGCATACACACACACACACACGCGCGCGCGCGCGCGAGCGCGCACGCACGCACACACACATACGTATACACACACTTTTCTAGAGACATCTTATGCATTGATTACTATTCTATGCATAGTGCGCGTACTTGCTATCCGCCATTATTTTAGCGACGTATGTTTTTGGCTTAGCAGACCTTGGTTTGGTTTTTAAAAGGTCATGCGTTGCTTGTCTTCCCATTTTGCACTTTCCTTTTAGAGATTTGCTTCTTAATTTGCTTACTTTAATCACAATTTTTTCAACTGTATTAAAAACCACGCATTTCTGCACATGAATTCTTGTGACAATGTTGACTAGGAGATAATGTTTGAATTGCTGAAAAGGCCGAACCAGCGTATTCAACTATAGCAACTTCATTAGAAAAGTAGTTACAGACTCAGAATCAAAATCTTACTTGGAGAATATTTCAACATGGTCGCCCTGTCTTCTTCAGCTCACTGTTGCTGTAGTGGCAGCGAGGCCTGGTGGGGCGACTGTTGTGTGGGGTGAACGGTTGTCAGGATTGTAGATGGGAGGGGGGGGGGGGGGAGTTTTTAAAGCCTTGAGCTCTGTTCAGGCTGGGGCATCTGGTCTTGATTTTGATGGCTTCTTTAACTTTTCTTTTTGTGAGGAAGGGCTCTGTAGATAAGATCTTGGTTTCTTGGGGGCTGAATCTATGGCCAAGTCACAGGCCACACAACAGTCGCCCCACCAGGCCTCGCTGCCACAATAGCAACAGTGAGCTGAAAAAGACAGGGCGACCCTGTCGAAATATTCTCCAAGTAAGTTTTTGATTCTGAGTCTAACTACTTTTCTAATGTCGAATCCAGAATCCAGAAACGTCGTTTTGTAGGTGTCCAGCTTAGACCGTTGAAAGAAAAGTAAGGCATCGTCATGTTCCCTATGGTAATTCGCCGTTACATAGATATCAAGACTGCAGATAGCTCTCAATATGTGTTGATATTCTAGATTCAGATACAGGTTACATGTCTACAGATGAAGGAAACGAGCTGTTTTCTAACTGAATTTTATCCCATTCATAGCTTTTACTCCTTGCATCTAAGAATCGTTAAGCATGAACATCAGTACTCAACGTATTTTTCGCCCCTCAGAGCTTTCTGATATTCTGTCTCGAATGTTTTAAACTTCTTTCTTTTATCCTACTACGATCGCGCCAAAAATGACAAAAAAGGAACGCAGCTTTTTTAATGTTTTAAATTCTTATTATTAGTTCTATGGATTGTTTTGTCCACCCCCAAAATCTACAATTTTGCACAAAAAGACCAGCATATTAGTTCCGCTACCTTCAGTCGGTCTACGTGGAACTGACTTTGCTCCACAGGTTTAGTAACGTGGAGAGGGTTTCTTAGCGCCGTTCACTGCTCTGCAAATGACAAATCAATTGTTGCTCGTATGGAAACCATTAACGTCCTGCTTTTGAAGTTCAGAGGGGCAGAGATGGGTATTACGAAGACATAAAAGGGGTCATCAAGGCATGAACTGTACATTCTGTACAAGAACAATAGCCGTAATACTGTCGTCAAAAGCCGAATGGTAGGGACTATCCAGCTCCCTATCTGGAGGCCTGGGAGTTGCGCCAGGGGCAGTGTCTTGTCGTGCACACCACAGACATCTTGGCTGGTGATTTGAAAACTAACCAGAGAAAGAAGTCTTTCGGGGTAGATAATTCATGTTTTTAAAAATAAATGTAAAAAGTCATAAATAAGATTTTATCAACACTATTTAATTGATTTTTTTTTGTTGTTTTAATACAACAAACAGTAAATAGACATATTGCATTGCTTCATAACAATGTCTCGTAAGTATCGTGAAACAGAATCAGAAACAAACCAACATGTGTAGTTGTATTTATTGTGTCTCAATTGAATCATAAGATCCCCAACTGTATCAGCCTTAATATACAAGAATTCCGTACCACAAGATATTACTGCTACCTGGGAGAAATTCAATCTGCAATTGACAGTGGATAAAAACTAGAGAGAAGGTACGTGTGCACGTGACAGCACGTTTCAACTGCAGCACGTTTTAACGGCAGTACTGACACTTTCATATTTTTTATTCTCTTCACCTGATTCTGCACTCATATGTGGTGAAAGCATACTTGTGTTGTGATTGCCGACTTACAGAGACAAAGCAATCTTCATCATGTGAGGATATTCAGAGAGGAATTCGGCACTGCAAAGAACTTTCATCGAACCACTGAAATGCATTATCGTCATTAAAGTAATTGGTAGAACTATAATGGATTACAGACCAAGCTTTAAACGTTCTACAATCCACGCTTCCATCAGACAGGGAACTCCAGTTTTTACAGTCTCGGTTCCTGCCATACTACCCACTCGGCCAGCAGCGACCTGTCTGCTGTGTGGCCTGAAACCACATGATCATTGGTACGATGCCAGATGATACACCATACTACCCACTCGGACCACAGCGACCTGTCTACTGTGTGGCCTAAAACCACATGATCATTGGTACAATGCCAGATGATACACCATACTACCCACTCGGACCACAGCGACCTGTCTACTGTGTGGCCTGAAAACCACATGATCATTGGTACAATGCCAGATGATACACCATACCATACTACCCACTCGGCCAGCAGCGACCTGTCTACTGTGTGGCCTAAAACCACATGATCACTGGTATGATGCCAGATGAACACGGTCCATGTTCGACTTATGCAAGGATGAAATATCTGAGTGGAGATCGAGAGGGAGCCGGGGGAATAAGCAGACAAAAATAAGTGACCGACTGTCATCATCTAAACGACCTGATCGCCTTGAGGCAGGGAGTGCTGCACTAACTGCCAATGGGGCGAAGAATAATACAGGTCTGAAACAAATAAATCATTGAACGAATCATAGAAGAATATCTGGAAGCTTTGCTGTCGTAGTAGTAGTGCACACGGAAAGGGGTGAAAGGAAGACTGAGGACAGTGCAGGCCCAGGTTAATCTTTCCTGTTGATCTGTTCTGTTCTGCTGATGGGCAGAGAAGTCCCTTCCCTCAAGAACTCGTTCATCTGAAGTATCATGTTTTGGTTTGAAGAAAGGGCTGATCTGCAGGATGGTTTGAAGGAAGGGCTGATCTGCAGGATGGTTTGAAGGAAGGGCTGATCTGCATCTGAAGGAAGGGCT
>JADBJO010004228.1:77500-87500 GCA_016801955.1 Conus betulinus | reverse complement strand
TGACTTTTTTTTTTTTTTTTTTTTTTTTTTACACCTTTTTATCTGGAATGTTCGAGTCACGGTTTATCCAGGTTTTTTATTGCTCAATGGCAACTGAACTCGATAGATTATTGAGACTTTCGCTCTTCATTACTGATATATCATTGCTTCATTCCTCCTCTTTCGTACTTTTGGACAGCACCGAAATCTTCGGTTAATGTACATAATTATATGTAAGTCTCTGTAACATTTTCTGTTCTTATAAGTATAGAAAAACGTTTCGCCGGATGTTTTAAGTTGATACTTTCCTGGGATGATTATTTTTGACTGTCACCGAGGTTGTGGACCGGTGCATTTGTAGTCTTTCAACATTGTGCTGCTCTTAAATTCTGATTTTTTTTTTTTTAATAAACTGTTTACTTGGAAGAATGCTGACTCAGCATTCTCAAAGGAAGATATAATTTCTTATGCTTCGGGGGGGGGGGAGGGGGGAACAGAAAAGAAAAAAAAAAAATGACAAAAAATGTTACACTAAGCACAAACAAATAACACAACTTTACGTTGCTAGTAGAAAACGCATCCAGTTCGATTCAGCTCACTTTGTTTGAAAACCCAGCCGGTTACGCGTCCGAAAATTTATAGCACGATTACTTTTTGTTACGTGAAGACTAATGGATTGTTACATTTGCCGTTGTATCAGCAGTTGGGTGCGGGTCTTTCTAAGGGCTTTCGAGATCAGTGAACGTTTGAGCCTTATCACCACATTCCATATGGAAGATTATAGGGCCTCCGTCCCGCTCTCATTAGAAAGAACTATGAATTCACATGACAAGATGGCGGGCTTATGACCACCATTAGCGTCTTTCTTAATCCAGATGACGAGCTGCGTACTTTTTTGTGTGTGCGTGTGACCATGTTGTTTGTTGCGCCGACAATCTATTGATGAGTTTCTTTTTCTTCCTGTCCAATCTTCTGTGCAACTTCGAAGTCCTTTCCCTACACGCCGCTCGTTTCGGCTGCTAGTCCATAGCCACACAGTGGCTTGTCCCACCCCACACGCCGCTCATGTCGGCTGCTAGTCCATAGCCACACAGTGGCTTGTCCCACCGCAAGCCTGGCACCGGCAGTTCATCAGAATCAATCAGTGTCACCTCCCCATGGGGCAGCCCACCAGAAGACACCCCTGCACTGCTGCCGAATCAGTTCGCTGTTGTTCAGTTGTGGATTTTATGATCCAGCCTATACAGGACGCTACCTACTAACCCCTCTACTCAGTCATACCCCGCACTGTTGCCGAATCAGTTCGCTGTTCTTCAGTTGTGGATTTTATGATCCAACCTACAAAGGACGCTACCTACTAACCCCTCTACTCAGCCGCTGTGCCTGTTTGAGAGTAGTATCCCATCCCTCCTACATCCGCCCCCCACTCCGTTGCTGCGCCACACTACATCGATCAGCTTAGAATATAGCACGCCTTTCGCTTTCTTGCTAACTTTCTTTCAGTTTGCTTCTGTCACCTTACTATAGCACTCCTTTACATGTGATAGACTGCTCTGTGACATGGCTTCTGTCACCTTACTATAGCGCTCCTTTACATGTGATAGACTGCTCTTCTGTCACCTTACTATAGCACTCCTTACATGTGATAGACTGCTCTGTGACATGGCTTCTGTCACCTTACTATAGCGCTCCTTTACATGTGATAGACTGCTCTGTGACATGGCTTCTGTCACCTTACTATAGCGCTCCTTTACATGTGATAGACTGCTCTGTGACATGGCTTCTGTCACCTTACTATAGCGCTCCTTTACATGTGATAGACTGTTTTGTTACATTACTTCTGTCACTTTACTATGACACTCCTTTACATGTGATAGACTGCTCTGTGACATGGCTTTTGTCACCATACTATGTCACTCGCTTCGCTCTCTTGGTACATCGCTCTGTCACATTACTTCTGACAACTAAATAAAGCACTCTTTTAGCATTTCTGATTGACTGCTTTGTCACATTTCTACTGTTATCTTTACGTAGCATGCCATTAACTTTCTGGATAAACGACATTTCTACTGTTATCTTCACGTAGCATGCCATTAACTTTCTGGCTGAACTGCTTTGTCACCTGTCCAGAGCACGTCTTTAACGTTTGGCTAAACTGCTTTGTGTCACCTTTCTTCTGTCACTTTTTACATAGCACGCCTTTAGCTTTCTGGCTAAACTGCTTTGTCACCTTTCATAGCACGCCTTTTAGCTTTCTGGCTAAAACTGCTTTGTCACCTTTCTTATGTCACTTTTACATAGCACGCCTTTAGCTTTCTGGCTAAAACTGCTTTGTCACCTTTCCATAGCACGCCTTTAGCTTTCTGGCTAGACTGCTTTGTTCTTATGTGTCACCTGTCAAGCACGCACTTTTAGCTTTCTGGCTTACATGTGATAGTCACCTTTCTGGCTAAACTGCTTTGTCACATAGCACCCTTTCTTCTGTCACCTTTAGTCACCTTTCAACTCACTACATAGCACTCGCTTTCTGGCTAAACTGCTTTGTCACCGCCTTTAGCTTCTTATGCTCACTTTTTACATCACTCTTACATAGCACGCCTTTAGCTTTCTGGCTAAACTGCTTTTGTCACTTTCCATAGCACGCTTTAGCTTTCTGGCTAAACTGCTTTGTGTCACCTTTCTTCTGTCACTTTACAGAGCACGCCTTTAGCTTTCTGGCTAAACTTTCTTTGTCACCTTTACATAGCACGCCTTTAGCTTTCTGGATAAACATTTCTTTTGTCTATCTTTACATAGCACGCCTTTAGCTTTCTGGATAAACTGCTTTGTCACCTTTCCATAGCACGCCTTTAGCTTTCTGGCTGGCTAAACCTTTCTTTGCACCGTTAGCACGCCTTTAGCTTTCTGGCTAAACTGCTGCTTTGTCATAAAGCACGCCTTTAGCTTTCTGGCTAAACTGCTTTTCACCTTTCTACTGTTATCTTTACATAGCAATGCCTTTAGCTTTCTGGCTAAACGACATTTCTACTGTTATCTTTACATAGCACGGCTTTAACTTTCTGGCTGAACTGCTTTGTCACCTGTCCATAGCACGTCTTTAGCTTTCTGGCCAAACTGCTTTGTCACCTTTCTTCTGTCACTATTTAGATAACACGCCTTTGTCTTTCTGGCTAACTGCTTTGTCACCTTTCCATATAGCACGCCTTTAGCTTTCTGGCTAAACTGCTTTGTCACATTTCTTATGTTACCTTTTATCAGCACGCCTTAGCTTTCTGGCTGAATTGCTTTGTCACATTGCTTTGTCACCCTTTCCATAGCACGCCTTAAGCTCTCCGGCTAAACTGCTTTGTCATCTTTCCATAGTACATGGCACGCCTTTAGCTTTCTGGATAAACTGCTTTGTCACGTCCTCTTTCCACAGCACGCCTTTAGCTTTCTGGCTGAACTGCTTTGTCACGTTGCTTCTGTCACCTTTCCATGGCACGCCTTTAGCTTTCTGGCTGAACTGCTTTGTCCTTTGCTTTAGCTGTTACCTTTCCATGGTTCCGCATGGACGCCTTTAGCGGTCTACCTTGTCTGCTTCGTCCCTCTGACTCCGTCAATAACAGCTGTTGCCAGCATTGTCCGTGAGACATGTGGCTACAATAACATTGATTTGGAATGTCAGCATGGCTCTCTCTTTATAATCAATAACAGTAAACTACATTCCGACGGTGTGTGTGTGTGTGTGTGTGTGTGTGTGTGTGTGTGTGTGTGTGTGTGTGTGTGTGTGTGTGTGTGTGTGTGTGACGGGGGAAGGAGGGGGAAGGAGTAATGGTGGAAGGGGTAATGTATG
This sequence comes from Conus betulinus, assembly GCA_016801955.1. Lineage (NCBI taxonomy): Eukaryota > Metazoa > Mollusca > Gastropoda > Neogastropoda > Conidae > Conus > Conus betulinus. Next base: position 83,686 of record JADBJO010004228.1, on the reverse strand, counting down.
GTGTGTGTGTGTGTGTGTGTGTGTGTGTGTGTGTGTGTGTGTGTGTGTGTGTGTGTGTGTGTGTGTGTGTGTGTGTGTATGCAGCATGTGAATGAGTGCACAAGTATTTGTATTCTTGTGTGCATATGTATGTGTGTTTAACTGTACGCACGGGCAAAGTCATGAATAAACCTGTGTGTTTATGCGTCTATAACAAGCGTGTTAAGGGAGACGGAAAGACTGAATTCGGGACTTTGATAGGAGGGAGAGAGAGAGGAGAGAGAGAGAGAGAGAGAGAGAGAGAGAGAGAGAGAGAGTGTGTGTGTGTGTGTGTGTGTGTGTGTGTGTGTGTGTGTGTGTGTGTGTGTGTGTGTGTGTGTGTGTGTGTGTGTGTGTGTGTGTGGGTGTGTGTGCAGGGGGTGAAGTTGCAAAAAGGTTGGGGGACATATCGAAAAGAACACGAGCATGAGCGATTTTTGAATTGTAATTTAGTGCCCCCCCCCCCCCCCCCTACCCCCCTTGCCATTTGAGAAAAGAACAATATGCAAATTAAAAAGATACATAAAAAGGAGACCTCAGAGTTAGAGGCATGTTACACATTCAAACGTTCGCTGCGAAATGCAGTGTCTCTGCATCATCACCCGTCGGTCCAAAGTAATGCCTGAAATAAACTGGTAATGACACCCCCACCTTCGGTTTGGCTCCAGTTTCGTTCCGCCCTTCATCACGCTTTTCGCAAATCAACAGATATGAAGGCAGGCTTGTCAGGTTGTCTGATATTTGAGTTTTAAGCGAGGAAGTTTAAATTATGTGCCCACAGCGCCATTCGTGGCCTCATGGTACCGATGTCACGGGAACACTTCGTTCATCTGCAGCATGTGTTGAATGGGGCGCGCAAGCCAAACCGCCTGGAAACCTGTAGATTGTAGACAAGTTTGTTACATGGGAAACAGTGCTGCCTCAACACTGGCGCTATGAAGACAACTTCGGCATTAGGCCGTTTTCCATTCCGCTCGTTCCGATTCCACATTTCACGTCGCATCGCTAGGCCTTCACTCCACGGGAAGTGATCAGTATGAAGTAGCGGTAGGGCAACCCACTGTAGGAGACGCTGCACTACCCTGTGTTACTTCGGTGGTGTTTAGTGATAGAATCAACACACGCAGGGTACTTCCATTGATATGCTGATGACAATAGTTACCTAGTTCTCGAACCAACGTCAGTCAGTGAGCGCCTCCCCCCCCCCCCCCCCCCCCCCCCCCCCCCCCCCCCCCCCCCCCCCGTCTCCACATGCATCATTAGTATAGTCTGCCAGGTCTCGAACTTAGACCTCCCCACTCGCAAGCCCGCGGTGCTATCCACTGAGCCACAGCGACTGGCCGCGCACACTCATTTCGGCATCAAATTCGCTCTGAAGTGACACACGTGTAAGCGATGCTTCTGCAGCGGGTAATTTCTTCCAGTCGTGGATCAGTTTCAAGCTGGAGGATGGGAGCTGTTTTTGACATAATTATTCAGGAAACGTCATCAGTGACACCCACTGAAGTGTCCTGTCCATGTTTCAACATCCCTCCTTTCCCCATGTCGACCTCAAGCAGGCTTTCTGAGTGTATTCTATCCTATCCCCCCCCCCCCCCCCCCCTTTTTAATTTATTTTTTATTTTTTTAAAATTTTTTGCTTTGTTTCAGCGATGTCTCTACGCGTCAAATTCTACAACATTATTGTAGCGCGCTTGTTGTCTGTAATGCACGTACTTGAATTTGTTGAGTTGGCTCTGTGTGCCCCCCCCCCCCCCCCCCCCCCCCCGCCTGTCTTCTCCTGCTCCTCCTCCTGTCCGTCAGCCAAGACAGTCCAGAGAGCACAAAGTTCAGTGACGTGTGTGTGATGTGGGAGAATGTGCTGTTTCATGTAGACTGTCAAATATATGATGGCATTACATTTTATTATGACAACAATTTTTTTTCGTGAAATTTGCATACACGCTCTCTCAATGAAGAATCCGCTAAAAAAAAAAAAAAAAAAAAAAAAAAAAAAAAAAAAAAAAAAAAAAACGGCACCACACACTTGTTTTTCCCTTTTCGTTGTTCTGTTTGTACATCTATCTACCAATCTGTCGGTCTGTATAATATATGTCTGTCTGTCTGTCTGCTTGCCTGCCTGTCTGTCTGTCTGTCTGCCTGCCCGTCTGTGTGTATGTCTAATTGTCTGCCTGCCTGCCTGCCTGCCTGTGAGTCTGTGTGTACGTATTACGCTTAGAAATTCCCAAACATTGGACACCGCTGTACAGGCTTGAAGAGGCGACAGCTGATTCAGACCATGCAAAAACAGAAGAGAGAAGATAGCTGGGCCCAGATGATAGCTGGGCCCAGATGCCGTTAATCTCCAGATCAGGCGTAAAGCAAACAAAACATAAATCCATTCCAGTCTAAAGACCTAAGTTTAAAAGTTAACCCTGTGTTAGAGAGATAAGATGCGCGAGAACAAGGCATTCTCCAGTGAGTGCCTTCATTGTTGTATTGTAAACTGAGAATATTTCTGTGATATGTGTCTCTGGGTTTTGTCAAGAAATAAACCGGCGCTTTTTTCAGTGAAGAGTTCTGATTTTCTAGATGAGGCATTACTGATAGTTCACCACGTCACACTATATAAACACTGTTTTCATATGTTGTCTTTTTCTCGCTGTTGACTTGATAGAATATTGCAGTCGGCATGTGTGTTTAGAGCAATAATATTTATAGCAAAAATCGACTGTAAGTCATTGCATACAAAATCGATAATGTTACCTGTGCTAGTATACAAGCCGCCTAAAATCGCTTGTTGATAACAATAACAACATCAAAAACAACAACAACAACAACAAAATCAGCAACGAAAACAACACCAATACCGACACCACATTGAATAAAATAGAAATGAAAATGCAGATAACTCTTTGCCCTCTTGGTGAAACTGTTGCATGCACATTACTAAAAAAAAAAAAAAGACAAATGTTAAAAGTAGCACTCACCTTGCACGCACTCAAGCAGGACGCACACAAAACAAACCAAGCACCTTTCCTAAAAAAAAAAATCTAACTTTCCAATACACCCTGAAATGACTCACGCACGCAATAGCACCAGTAGAAGATGCAACATTCTGTTCGGTCCATTTCACACTGTGATAGTCGAGTCACATGAATGGGCCAGCCGAATGTAGAGGCGCCAGCAATGCAAACGGCTGTGTGAATGAAAAGATCCCTCAGTAAATGACTGATATCGCCTTTTAGAAGGCTGTATAGATGTAAAGATCCCTCAGTAAAGGGCTGATATCGCCTTTTAGAAGGCTGTGCAGATGTAAAGATCCCTCAGTAAATGACTGATATCGCCTTTTAGAAGGCTGTGCAGATGTAAAGATCCCTCAGTAAATGGCTGATATCGCCTTTTAGAAGGCTGTGCAGATGTAAAGATCCCTCAGTAAATGGCTGATATCGCCTTTTAGAAGGCTGTGCAGATGTAAAGATCCCTCAGTAAATGGCTGATATCGCCTTTTAGAGAAGGCTGTGCAGATGTAAAGATCCCTCAGTAAAGTAAGAAGGCTGTGCAGATGTAAAGATCCCTCAGTAAATGCCTTTTAGAAGGCTGTGCAGATGTAAAGATCCCTCAGTAAATGACTGATATCGCCTTTTAGAAGGCTGTGCAGATGTAAAGATCCCTCAGTAAATGACTGAAATCGCCTTTTAGAAGGCTGTGTAGATGTAAAGATCCCTCAGTAAATGGCTGATATCGCCTTTTAGAACCAGTTAGCCAGAACCCCAACGACGAAGTCAAGACCCCTGACTGTCAAGACTTTGGAATAGAAACGTTTTATTAAATTTCAAAACGGAGTGACTGATGGCAGAAAATGAAGCAAAATTTAGAAGGAGTGGGGGTTAGTTACCGCCAAGGACATAGACAAAAAAGTACAGGGCAAGACACAATGCATTTCGACCTCTTGGGTCTTCTTCAGGCGAAAACAAATAACATTTAGACAGTGAAAACGAAGAACGAGAAACCACTTATCTTCTCATGTTCGCCGCCCGACCAAATCCATTTCCGCTTCGTCATGCAGCGAACATGAGAAGATAAGTGTGGTTTCTTTTCTTCGTTTTCGCTGTATTTGTTTTCGCCTGAAGAAGACCCAAGAGGTCAAAATGCATTGCGTCTTGTCCTGTACTTTGTTTGTCTATGTCCTTGGCGGTAACTAACCCCCTTTCTTTCTAAACATGTTATTGAGATTCACGAGGTATAACCATCTTAGGCTGCAGATTGCGGCTTACTGCATCAAAAGTCAAACATAGTAAGGACATCAGGTGTCCCCTGTGGAGACACAATGCTGGCGCATCGTGTGTTGTTCCATCGTCCCTTCACATCCTATGTTGTTCCGCGCGTCGTCCCTTCACATCATGTGTTGTTCCGTCGTCGTCCCTTCACATCATGTGTTGTTCCATCGTCCCTTCACATCATGTGTTGTTCCATCGTCCCTTCACATCATGTGTTGTTCCGTTGTCCCTTCACATCATGTGTTGTTCCATCGTCCTTTCACATCGTGTGTTGTTCCATCGTCCCTTCACAAAGCAGGCTGTGCCTGATTCACTGACAACCAACAGCTATTCTGAACACGAGGTCAAAACCATCATATGTTATTCCATCGCCCCATCTCAAAGCAGGCTGTGCCTGATTTCACTGGTAACCAACAGTTGTTCTGAACACGAGTTCAAAACCATCATCTTACTTCTTTTCAACACAGCAAGATTTCTTCCAGCGTAATGTATTTGCCAGTTGAGAGTTAGTAAAGTGAAACTTGTTGCTATGTTGAAAGTTTTCTTTTTTTAGGTTGGAGTTGAGGGGAAAAGATAGGAGGATGAGGACATGACAATTGTGTAACTGCTCTTGTAAATCACTGAACAAAATATAGAACTAAGATCCGCCTAAGCAAAGCCTCTTTGCCAACACGCCGTAAAAATGAAAGAAACCAATACGATGTATACAACATAAAAACATGAGCAAACACAAAATAACATTTATTTGGCATTAGTGCTGGGTTTTCATCCTGAGCTTTGTCACACAGAACAAAAAGACGAACAGAATCAAACCTAGGTAACCTTGAAGATTAATAGGAAAGGAAATCTTAAAAGATAGCCAGAAAAATGCGGCCTCCGCCTCGTTGAAGACTCCCTGTCCAGACAAGAAGAAAAGAAAGAGTTTCTTCCCGAGGAGAGAAGCAGTGAGTCAGCAAATCATTTTCCACACTGATGCTCTTTCTACAACTTGTAAGCTTTCACCAACGTGATATTTTTGTTTTGTTTTTTCTTACCAAATACTTTTTTTTTTCTTTGTGCTGCTTCTACAGGGCTTCACAGTGCTGTATCATGGGGCCCGTCTCTTACAATGTGACAAGCAGACTCAATATCACAACGTTTCAAAAAAGTGTTCTCTGATCTTTACCTGACGCAGCAGCGTTGGATAGAAACAAACACACACACACACACACACACACACACACACACACACTCGCGCGCGCGCGCGCGCGCGCACGCACGCACGCACGCACGCACACACACACGACACTCTCTCTCTCTCTCTCTCTCTCTCTCTCTCTCTCTCTCTCTCTCTCTCTCTCTCCTCACCATGCCGCACAGATTAGGGCGAGCAAGACGTTGGTTCGATTCCCAGCAGAGTCATTTATTTGTTGATTTTTTTTATATGACGACCGGCCCCTTCCCAGAAACAGATACTCTGTAAACTTAAATGAGAAGACTGGGACCCCAACATCGATTTTCATCCTCTTATTAGATGCGTCTGTGAAGGTGTTGCTCAACGTTTCCTGACTAACGATGTTAGTGTCAGTATTTATGGAGTTTGGTGGACGTTGTGATAAGAGAGCAGCCCTGTGCTGTCGACTGTGACCAGAACGGAACTCCATAGTATCATCCTCATCTTCATCAACCATCACACAAGAAATTATGACGTTGTGTGGTCCTTCATGACTTGTTCTCGCAGTGACCTCAATTTTTATTTTTCTCTCTACCGTCTGTGCCCCTGGTGAGTTCGTGCCGCTGTTAATGAATTTAAAGGGACTGTCGCTGGTCAGCCATGTTGTCGCTCTCCTGCGCGAGGCTCTCTCTCGCTCTTGCTCCACAGCTAAATGATCATTGTAGTCACTTAGGGGCTTAGTAGGTGCTGCACTGC
>JADBJO010004228.1:57500-72500 GCA_016801955.1 Conus betulinus | reverse complement strand
ATGTTTGAGTTTTGACACTTCATTTCTCTTTAATGCTCTTGATGTGTAACTGATATTGGAATTTCAAGGCAGGAAAGTGACTGCTCAAATGTAGGGCTATGAAAAGAAATGACAAGTTCTGTTTCATGGTCTGTCCGTCAGCCTTTGTGTTGTCGCTAGAGTTTTATTTTTACGTAGTAGAACTCATTCTGTGCGTGTATTTCGACGTGTTACTGCCAATGGATAAGTCTTCACATAAAAGACGTTATTTATGATTCACTGGCAAAATAATGAAAAACGAAATAAGACGGTGAAAAATTTTGCATTGCGCAGGCCTGCACGCGCGCAGCACACACACACACACACACACACACACACACACACACACACACACACACACACACACACGCGCGTGCGCACGCACGCGCGCACGCACGCACATATGACACAAGCACGCGCACGCACGCGCACACACACACACACACACACACACACACACACACACACACACACACACACACACACACAGAGCAGCGCGCGCGCACGCACACACACACATGAGCCACACACACACACACACACACACACACACACACACACACACACACACTAATACAGACTAACACACAGACTAACACTTGAACAAACACTCACTTCTCACGCACACGCACTTACACACACTGATGAACACGTCCAAAGTCATGAAGATGTTTATTTCTTCTCTGAAAAATCTGAACGGAGGATGGGCGATTTTCAATTCTAACTTTCCTAAAATGTTTGTAGGTCAAGAACGGCTTGTTAATTTCCCAAGAGTGTATTTGAGTGCGGGGGAAAGAGAGGGGTAGGAGGTGGGGGGGGGGGGGGGGGGGGGGGGAGGGCAGCTGGCAGCTGGTTGGATGTACAGAATAAGAATTCACGATATCGCTCATTAAACTGTTACTATCCCATTCCTCGATGTAAAACCAGCACTTCTTTGGCATTATGATCGTTTCAGGTATCTTCGTTGTTTAAATTAAAAACGTGAAATAAAATCTAATAAGGGATATCTATTTGAAGCATGCGAAACTCAATTTTGGGATAAATAAGATAACTGTTGGTCCCGTTGGGTAAAAAAGGTGTGTTTCAAATTAATCTTGGGGAAGGGGAGGGGGGGGGGGGGGGTGTAACCGAATAAAAATGAAATACTTTTTAGCAAAGAATTTTAGATCACGTTTGGTAGTGGCTGGTCGCTTTATCTACTGAAAATTCTTGAAATGAGTGAGACTGTAAGTTGAAAACAAAATCTACGTAGCGTGTTGTGCATGCATTTGTACGGGCTTATTACATGTGTGTGCGCGCGCGCACGCGCGTATATGTGTGTGTGTGTGTGTGTGTGCGCGCGCGCGCGCGTGTGTGTGTCTGTGCGTGTGTGCGTGTATGCGTGTGTGTGTTTGCGTGCATGCGTGTGCGTGCGTGCGTGCGTGCGTGCGTGCGTGCGTGTGTGTGTGTGTGTGTGTGTGCGTGTGTGTGTGTGTGTGTGTGTCTGTGTGTCTGTGTGTGCGCGCGCGCGCGTGTATGTGTGCGCGCGCGTGCGAGCGTGTGTGCGTGCATGCGTGTGTGTGCGTGCGTGCCTGCGTGTGTGTGTGTGTGTGCGTGCATGCGTGCGTGCATGCGTGCGTGCGTGCGTGTGTGCGCGCGCGCGCGCGCGCGCGTGTGTGTGTGTGTGTGTGTGTGTGTGTGTGTGTGTGCGTGTGCGTGCGTGCGTGTGGAGGAGTCAGGGAGGAAGGGGAGGAGAGAACGGCTCTTGGTCAGAACGTCATTTTTTTTTAATGTCAAATTCAACTGTTCATCACCCGAAGAAAACTGATTGTACCGCGATCTATCATAATCAAAATTGACCCCCCGGAATGAACACAATAACGAACAATACAACAAAACGTTATAGCTGCTGAAAATCGGAAAATCAACCTGTTTTAAAAAAAAAAAGTGTGTGGCCTTCCAATATTGTTGCATTGAAATCTTCAAGTTGAAAGATCTTCAAGTTCATTACAGCTATCCCTCACTACATTTGCCGAATCAACGAGTCTACAGAGCTTGTGGCATCTTCTGGAAGCTCATCTACAAGGTGTGAGGAACACAGAGGAGACAGGGGGAGATGAGGCTGCTGGCTGGAGTCTGGCCGTCACAGCTCTAGTAGCAGGACACGGCCTGGAAGTAGCAGGTCTGGATGTAGCCTCTCTTGTGGTGCAGCTCCTTCAGGGCCTGGGGGTGGCTCCCAGCTCCCGGTACATCTCGTAGGTCATGTCCAGCAGCAGGCTCAGCACCTTGTTCATCTTCTGCTGCTCGGTGGTCAGTGGCGGCTGCACACAGACGAAGGTCAGCGGTATGGATGAACAGGGTCACATCAGAAGGGAGTGTTTGGAATGGGACAGAAGTGAAACGGGTTTGTATTGTGTTTATTCGTTCGTTCGTGTGTTTGTTTGTATATTTTTGTTTGTTTGTTTTTTTTTGCTTCTTCTTCTGTTTGAAATCTGACCTCAGTGAGTGCTGCATTCTGACGGGTCAACATCTATGAAAAGAATGACGCCGGTGAGGAATTGAGTCGTGTTGTTTGCTGCCAGTATTAGCTCTGTCCTTGACAGATTGGCATCTGTTCCATGACGCTGTGTCCACAGTTGGATTACATGTAAACAAAGCCGTCAATCCACTTCGATACACATCACCCATGACGCTTAATGGTCACGTGACATGACCTGTAACACATAGTTCACTTGAAATATGCCCTCTCCTCTATCTTCCCTTTCGTCATTCCCTCTGACCCTTCATTCCCACCCTACCACCACCCACCCACCCGCACATTCCTCCTCCCCTCATTTCCTAATGCCCGATGGTATGAGAGTGTTCCGATAAGGTTTGAAATGTGACAAAACTAACGATGCCACAACTTATGTTCTGTCATATCACTACGTCGTCATAGACACCACAGCAGAATTCATTCCATTCGCCAGACCCTACAAGGCTGTGGAAGGCAAAACATCGGGCAAGGTCACGGCTACCTTGACATCGACACTGAACCTTAATGGCGTGGGTTTTCGTGCCAGGATTTATCGTGTCACCGGTGGAAGTATTTCGTTCATCGGCTACCTTGACGTCCACATAGAACCGGCGTGGAGGATTATCGTATCTATCGTTTTTCGTTTTTCTCCGTGAAATCCTATTTTTTCAGTGGTCCGAAGAATTTCAGTTGGGGGGGGGGGGGGGGGGGGGGGGGGGGGGGGGGGGGCAACTGCAAGGTGATGACCGTTGTAGCCGTCTTGTACTGGCCGCTACTGAAGAAAGTTTGACCAGGATAAAAGCGCTGACGAAAGAAGACTGACGGGTCACTACAGAATGTTTTGAATTACGATGGACATTTCATTAAAGCGCATAAACACTATTCCGGGGATTATCTCAAACGTCTGGAAACGTTCAACTGCTGGGTGCCCGAACAGTTCACAGAGAAACAGAGAGAAGGAAAGGGTAGAATGGTGCCCCTTCTGTTGAAGTTGTTTGTCTGGAAACGTTCTAACTGCTGGGTGCCCTAACAGTTCACAGAGGAACAGAGAACGGGCAGGGTAGAGTGGGTGCGCCCCCGATGTTGAGGTAGTTTGATGAAGGAACGTCAGCCCGTGTGCGGGACATTGTTGCAGATGATGAAACACTCTCGTCATTCAGTATGATCCTGAAAGCATGCGGCCATCTGTCCAGGGAGAGAGTCCACCCGTCAAATGTTGCAGTGCCAAGAGCGCATGACACAGATGATCGCCTGTCTTCTGACGATCGGACCATGTGACTTCAGGACCTCTTCGACACAGAAGACCAGTGACAGCTGACTAGTATGTCAGTGTTTGCCTGATCAAAGTCGTTCACGCACATTACGCCCTTCATGCACACTCTCCCGCGGTCTGCTCCTTCACCATGACTATGCCAGTGCGCGCACTGCTGCCCTTCTCTGCACTTTTTGCTCAACAGTAGTGTTCAGCTGATCGCCCATTTTGTGAATTCGCTCAACCCGTCTCCTTGTGACTGATTTCTGTTTGCTGAAGTTGGTGGCAACTGAAGAGGAAGCTGTTCCAATGTGTTGAAAACGCCGGAGTGTTCTCCAAGGGTGTAACTGCAGACGTACGCCAATCAACATGTTAGAGTGTCATAATCAGATAGTTTGAGAATCGGTAACAGATGGACTGATGGAGGATGCCTTGAGAAACCGCTGTGAGCCAGAGATGCGCAAGTATTTCCAGAAAGCAGTAAGCCGAAACTCATTAAGACCCCCATCGTACAAATCGCCAGATACCCATCGCATTAAGAATAGAGGCTTATATTTTATGCAAAAAAAAATTCATAGGCGTTTCGAATTGAATCTAAGTTGCAAGAAGTAGCCAAAGTGGGAGTCACAATAAATCCACAAACGGAAGCTCATGTCACCTGACAAGCCAGGTGTGTTCTCAGCCATCATGTGGGTGGCGGTCCATGACAAGCCAGGTGTGTTCTCAGCCATCATGTGGTAGGCGGTCCATGACAAGCCAGATATGTTGTCAGCCATCATGTGTGGTGGTACATGACAAGCCAGGTGTGTTGTCAGCCATCATGTGGTAGGCGGTCCATGACAAGCCAGGTGTGTTGTCAGCCATCACGTGGTAGGTGGTCCATGACATGACAAGCCAGGTGTGTTCTCAGCCATCATGTGGTAGGTGGTCCATGACATGACAAGCCAGGTGTGTTCTCAGCCATCATGTGGTAGGTGGGTCCCATGTCATGACAAGCCAGGTGTGTTTCTCAGCCATCATGTGGTAGGTGGTCCATGACATGACAACGCCAGGTGTGTTCTCTGCCATCATGTGGTAGGTGGTCCATGTCATGACAAGCCAGGTGTGTTCTCAGCCACCATGTGGTAGGTGGTACATGACAAGCCAGGTGTGTTGTCAGCCATCATGTGGTAGGTGGTCATGACATGACAAGCCAGGTGTGTTGTCAGCCATCATGTGGTAGGTGATCCATGTCATGACAAGCCAGGTGTGTTCTCAGCCATCATGTGGTAGGTGGTCCATGTCATGACAAGCCAGGTGTGTGTTGTCAGCCATCATGTGGTAGGTAGGTGGTACATGACAAGCCAGGTGTGTTGTCAGCCATCATGTGGTAGGTGGTCATGACAAGCCAGGTGTGTTGTCAGCCATCATGTGGTAGGTGGTCCATGACAAGCCAGGTGTGTTGTCAGCCACCATGTGGTAGGTGGTACATGACAAGCCAGGTGTGTTGTCAGCCATCATGTGGTAGGTGGTCATGACAAGCCAGGTGTGTTGTCAGCCATCATGTGGTAGGTGATCCATGTCATGACAAGCCAGGTGTGTTTCTCAGCCATCATGTGGTAGGTGGTCCATGTCATGACAAGCCAGGTGTGTTGTCAGCCATCATGTGGTAGGTGGTCCATGACAAGCCAGGTGTGTTGTCAGCCATCATGTGGTAGGCGGTCTATGTTGCGGGCTTGTGCGTTGCGAGATCGGGAGTTGGAATGCCATCAAAGGCATTTAGTTATGGACCCGTTCGGCCCCGTTACGCTCCTACGCAGATTGTAGTGTGCTATTGGCTCCAGTGTCAAGACAGCAACACAAAGTCAAAACTGATCCTCTTACTGGATGTTTTTCTGACAATGTTGGTTACGTTTCCTGACCATCACTGCAGGTGTCTGTATCTCCCGCACCGTGCCGTCTCGCGTACTCCAGCATGTTGTCGTCCGCTCGTCAATAAGATCGGCCCCCTGTCTGCACGTGGCATCTGCCGGCGCGCGAATCACCATGCGCGTGCTTCAAATTGGTGATTTGATTCCATCAACGGCGAAGTGTGGCCACAGACAGCCAATCCACGAGCAGGAGGCAGATAGGCAGCCAGTCAGATCAACCGGAAGCAGCGAGTGCATTCGATACCTGCACTGGGAACTAACGAACGGAAAGCTAAGATACTTGGCATCATCCTCAACAAGAATTTGAAGACGTTTACTTTATTGACGACAGAAATGAAATGAATCACAAAAAGAGATCTGAAAAAAACAGCGCTTGATCAGACACATTCGTTTTGTTTCAGCTTTTTCCCCTTCATTTTGCTGCGCCCTTTCTGACCAAAACAATCTAATAACGTAGATGTTTCCTCTAGGCCATTGGTCGAATATTGTAAACTTTCCCAGGATCTGTCAACACGTAGCACGCTAAATACTAGCCGTAAAAGGCAGTATAGGAGGGGGGGTAAAGTGGGGAAGGGTAGGGAGAAAAGGGGGGCTCATTCGTCAGCAGACAGCACACGCAAGCTGCAAACGTGTAACAATCTGTTGGCTCTGATTGCCACGTGTTTGTGTGACGGACTTGAAACTCGCAGGGACTTGGTTATGTTGAGTCGAATGCTGCATGCAGCGGTGGTTTCTTTTCTTTATTTCTTGAATTTATTTACCTAGTCATTCATCTGCTTAGTGATTTATGTATTGATTATTTATGCATTTATGTGTTTATATTGTTGTTTTATTTATCTAGTGATCATTTATATATTTATTTATTGATTTCGTTTTATTCATTTCACTTATATGTTTATTTGTTGATTTAAATTAAGCAGATTGATGTTGTTTTAGAATTGTTTTTACCGGTTTGAGCGAATACAGTAGAACTCTAAGCACATTAGGGCAGCAAAATAGGATTTCGCGTACTCATTTTTGCCAGGTATTTATTTCTGTCCTTTTTCTATCCTGCCTGTATTGCGCGCTCTCTCTCTCTCTCCCTCCTCTCTCTCTCTCTCTCTCTCTCTCTCTCTCTCTCTCTCTCTCTCTCTCTCTCTCTCTCTCTCTCTCTCTGTTATCGTTGTCTTGTGTTTTTTCAATCATTCAAATGTTTAAAATCTACCGACCACACGATTTGGGGACGTTTTTCTCCACTTGACCAGAAACAGCGGCAACGGACATTAAAAACAAGCAAACGAACAATCAAAGAAACAAGCTATGTGCCACGCAAAACACAATCGTCCAAACTTACCAAGCAATCATTGGTATAAGAAAACACAGAGAGAAAAAGAATTCGATGATAATCATTCTGTTGCTGTTTTTGCTATGGTTCTATGTTTTTGTTGTGTCGTTGCTGCTGTCGATGAAGAAGAATGATTAGAATACGATGATGAAGAGAGAGAGAGAGAGAGAGAGAGAGAGAGAGAGAGAGAGAGAGAGAGAGAGAGAAAATTGTCAGTGTTTATTTGAAAAGTACAAGACGTTGAGAAAGAAGCCCACGCGCGCAGACGCCCTTAGACCCCTTACATACCACACACACACACACACACACACACACACACACACACACACACATACACACACACACACACACACACACACACACACACACACACACACACACACACACACACACACACACACACACACACACACACACACGCACACACACACACACACACACACACACACACACACATACACACACACACACACACACACACACACACATAAACACACACACACACACACACACACACACACACACACACACACACACACACACGCCCGCTTGCGCACAGAGTCTGTTTGCGCGTACGCGCGCGCGCACACACACACACATCTCTCTCTCTCTCTCGCGTACTCTCTCTCTCTCTCTCTCTCTCACACACACACACTCTCACACACTCTCACACACACACACTCACACACACACACACACACACACACACACACACACACAACTCAACTCAGCGCAACATGTCGCATCTACATGAGCGTGCATTTCTGAAGGTCACCCCAACTACAGACCGTCACTGCTCAGGATTGAAATCAGAATTTAAAAAAAGTATCAAATATATTTAAAGGCAATGTCTGTTAAAACAAAATGGAAAGCGCTCAATGATGTTAGCATTTGTGATTAAAGAAAATTCTTCGGAATTTCATAACAAATACTCTAGAGCTCGATGTCCTGGTGCTGAAGAAGTAGAATAAGGGAGGAAGCTACAAACCCTTTTTATTCTCTCCTAAAAACAACCCGGAAAACACAATAATGCTTTGACACGAAGTCTGAATACATCCTCCACATTTAGAGAAAAAAGAAAAGAAAACAGAAAAAGGGTGTGTGTGTGTGTGTGTGTGTGTGTGGGGGGGGGGGGGGGGGGGGGGGCATATTTTTAATTTGATACCGTGTCTCGTTGTTCTAAAACAGTAACTGTCATGAGTTGCTATATTTTAGAAGGGAGATTAGTTTGACTATGTAGAGAACGAGAGACAATTTCGAGTCAAAAAAAAAATGTTTCGATCATGAATCTGGTCCTGAAATATTTAGTGTGTGTGTGTGTGTGTGTGTGTGTGTGTGTGTGTGTGTGTGTGTGTGTGTTAAAGTTGGCAAAAATACTTCGTGTTCCTTTTAGTTTTCGTTGCGAGTGGCCAAAATGATTTTGCAGATTAAAAAATAATAGACAAAAGGGACCTTTAGATAGCAATGCTGAAAGTTTCAAAGTAGAACCAAACCTGTATTCCCAGCGAAAATCGAGACGTGTAGTTGTGCATACCTATTTGTATATCTAAAAAGAAGAAATACAAGAGAGGACATGAAATACCAGTATAAAAAAAAGTATTATCCAGTAGAAATAATCTATGTTTTCAAATGAAAATCTAGGAGTAAGAACTACATGCACCAAGTCAGAGTTACCTCCCCCAGGGTTGTTATGGTTTCGTCGGCATCCATCAATTTATTTCATGTACATGTAAGGTTTATGTCAGGTGGCTGTATGGAGATCAACATGAATAACATGGGACCTTGTGCTGCAAATAGAGAGTTATGAGTGAATGTAAATGCCTGAAAAACTGATTTTAGAAAACCGTCGTTTATGTATTCGTGGATTATGAATGATGTTATGGGTAGGGATCTTTTGCAATAAGTGAAAGGCTTGGTTGAAGGTTTGACTGTTTGCTTTTGAAGTTTAGCTTAAGTGCCTCCTCTGCAATGAAAAGCGTACGTGGGTTAAGTAGCGTTTTGGGTGCCTGTTCCTAATCCTAGTGTGTCACAAGCAGGAGGGAGGGAATGTTGGCAGATGGAAGATCGGAAAGGATACAGGGATAGAAGTAAGTTTGTTTTCGTAATAATTAGGATAAAGATGTTTCTATGGGCTCTAGCTGTCGAAGTAGGGATCTTTTGTTTGTTTTCGTTAATAATTACTTCTGTGGCCTCCTGTAGACAAACAGTAACTTTCTGTCCCCTCTTTTCAAAGATGTTCTTCAGGGATGTTGGCTCTAGCTGTCGAGTCACAGTCATAAACGTCTTTTCCTATCCTCTCCCCTCCTGCTTTACACCCAAGCTTACCGTTCCCCCCGTCATTTTTCTTTTCTCTGTTCAGTTATTTTTATGTTCTCGATATTCTGGACCACTCTTCTCGCGACTACTACTCCGTGATTCTCGAATGAAACTTAAGCTTCGGGTGTAGGGAGTGGTGTGAAAGGGGTGGGGGTGGAGTGGTATAGCTGGGCGGGGGGGGGGGGGGGGGGGGGGGGGGAGGGAGACCAGAAGGGGCTATGTGTTTGTAATGGTGGGCACGGTTAGGAAAGAGGGTTTCTGAACTGGTCTGATTTTCAGGTAGAGAAGAGAAAGGAAACAGCTGTTCCCGAAGCCTCCAGGAAATAGCTGTTCCCGAAGCCTCCAGGAAATAGCTGTTCCGAAGCCTCCAGGAAATAGCTCTTCCCGAAGCTTCCAGTAAACAGCTGTTCCCGAAGCTTCCAGTAAACCCGAAGCTCTTCCCGAAGCCTCCAGGAAATAGTTGTTCCCGAAGCCTCCAGTAAATAGTTGTTCCCGAAGCCTCCAGTAAATAGCTCTTCCCGAAGCCTCCAGTAAATAGCTCTTCCCGAAGCCTCCAGGAAATAGCTGTTCCCGAAGCCTCCGGGAAATTGCTGTTCCCGAAGCCTCCAACGAAGGAAGAGGAGACATGGCGAGGTGGGATTGTCTGAGCGTTTCAGGGAGGAGAGGGAGAGGGATAGAGGAAAGGGAAAGAGAAAGGGGAGGCGCGGGGGGAGGGGGGAGGGGGGGGGGTTAAGGGGAGCGTGGGAGGCGGGGATGGATGGGGAGTGGATACGATGAACACCCACACGAAGAAGGTGGGTTTGACCTATTTTCCCGTGCTCCTTTTGTCCGCATGCCTGGGGACCATGATTAAAAGCGGATCACTGGAAAGAAGGTAGACACCCAAGGGACAGCAGCATGGAAGAAGACCCCCCCCCCCCCTCCCCATTTTCCCTTCACGCACCTCTACCCCCCCCCCCCCCCCCCCCCTTTTTTTAATCCCCTTTTCGGGGCCAGAATAGCCTAGTGGTAGAGCGCCGGACTCGTAATATTGGAGTTGCGGGTTCGAATCTTTGCCGGGTCGTTTCGGTACAGGGGGATTTTTTCCATCGGAGTTCACATTAGTTCTGACTCCATTTCCCATACAGTCCTTCGAATGAGACTATAAACCGAGGTTCCGTGTGTGAACGCACGCATAGCATCTTGCACACACGTAAAATCCCATCACCAACTCTCGGAAGGCCAGTTTGGCCGTTGGTGTGGATGACACGTTACACACAGCATGCACCTTCCCCGAAGTTGGAGTATGGCTGCCTTAATGGCGGGATAAAAGAAAAAAAACAGTCATACACACAAAACTCCACTCCCTGTGTTTGGGTAGATGGGATTAATGCTTGCCTGTCTATAAAGGGAGTGTCCGCAGGAGTATCAGACTGCGTACGCGAAAAAAAAAATCCCCTTTTCGGCTAGGAAGGGGTTGGGTCGGATACAAGGGTAGGGGTTGTGCAGCAGGGAGGGGATGGGGAGTGAGGTGTCTCTCTTTTCTGAAGACCTGTCGTCGGGTTGTCGAACGAGATATAAACGTCTGCAAGATGCAAAAGTTCCGTTGTTCCGAGAGCTGGGTTGCGCTGGTTTAACTTTGTAAGGTGGGGCAGTTTTGAACTGTGCAGTGCTGGGTTGGGATGAATTGTATAGTATTGGGTTTCTGCTGAATCGTGTAATATTCGTTCAACCGGGTAATGCTGGGTTGAACTGTGTAATGCTGTGTTGGGTTGAATCGTGTAATTTTAGGTTCTGTAAAGTTGTGTAATGTGAGGGTTGGGTTGAACAGCGTAAAGCGACGTTGTGATGAATTGTGCGATAGAGATTCAGGTTAAATTGTGGGGTTTTTTTGGAAATGGCTAATGTTGGCTTGGGTTGAGTTGTGCCATGTTGGGGTGTATTGAAATATAATCATAGTAATATTGTGTAGCAGGTTGCGGGTGGGAGGTCGCAGAGTTGAGTCTTCTCAGGAGACTCTCTCTCTCTCTCTCTCTCTCTCTCTCTCTCTCTCTCTCTCTCTCTCTCTCTCTCTCTCTCTCCTGGGACCTCTTTTTTTCCTAGCTTTAGCCGACTTCTACCCAGATTAATGAGTGTTCTCCAGGGCTCAAAAAAAATTTAAATCAAATAATCGTGTTTTGTTCGCTTAACAGATTCAACCCTAAAAGCATTGCTTAAAATTCCCTAGCAACACGGGCAGGTGTCTGTTTTCTTCTCAGGTCTGATTAACTGCAGAATGAGCAGGACGCGAAGACTACAGCCCTGTCATGTATTCTCCCGACACAGATGCAACTATATGGCTTCATCTTCATCATTTGCAATGACGCATTTCGAACGCCTGTTTCAGGGACCCCTCATATTCTGTTGTCGGGGGTGATCTCAGTTTCAGTTCTTCTTTAGATTCGCGCCCGTGGCCATTTTCTGTCCAAGCTGTCGGCATCAGCAAGTTCAGAGATTGCCGTTGATTGAAAAATGGTAGCGCCCACCAGAGGTGGGACGGAGGGGGGGGGGGGGGGGGGGGGGCACAGAGAAAGGGTGGGGGGGGGAGCGAGCTGTCATTTACTGCCATCATCATAGGGCTCAATAGCTAGCGGATGGTATCCAGCCCGTATTTGATGAGAACACCCACTGTGGTAGTCCCTCAGCGACAGCGCAGTGTTTCCGGTGGCGGGGTGTCTCATGGCAAGGTGATGTCCGATGTTCCATGAGGACTCCTGGTGCTATGGCCGTGGGGATGGATCTGAGTGTAGCTGGTCATGAAGGGGCAGAGGGCGTGGACAGCATAGAGGCTCGGTGCTGTGGCTGTGGGGATGGATCTGAGTGTAGCTGGTCATGAAGGGGCCATGGGCGTGGACAGCATAGAGGCTCAGTGCTGTGGCGGTGGGGATGGATCTGAGTGTAACTGGTCATGAAGGGGCAGAGGGTGTGGTGTGGACAGCATAGAGAGGCTCGGTGCTGTGGCTGTGGGGATGGATCTGAGTGTAGCTGGTCATGAAGGGGCAGAGGGCGTGGACAGCATAGAGGCTCAGTGCTGTGGCGGGTGGGGATGGATCTGAGTGTAGCTGGTCATGAAGGAGCAGAAATGAGTGGGCTTGCACGGCACAGAGGCTACTAAAGGTAGGTAGGATAGCAGAGAGAGAGAGAGAGAGAGAGAGAGAGAGAAAACACACACACACACACACACACACACACACACACACACAAAGAGACAAAGAGAGAGAGAGACATAGAGAGAGACAGAGAGATACAGAGAGACAGATAGAGAGACAGTGAGAGAAACAGAGAGAGAAACAGACAGACAGAGACAGACAGACAGACAGACAGTGGGTGGGAAGGGGAAGAGAACCAACACACTTCTCAGGAGTGTTCTAGTTCCTTCCCCGGCAAGTGACGGGTGTGTTGTTGCCGTCCAGAAAACTCCTCACCCTGGCGACTGCCTGCTGCTGGCAATGGGAACGGAAGTGCTTTCACAGGAAGAAAGGGAGAACACCCCACCAACTGTTTGTGACTGCTGCTGGCAATGGGAAACGGAAGTGCTTTCACATGAAGAAAGGGAGAACACCCACCAACTGTTTGTGACTGCTGCTGGCAATGGGAACGGAAGTGCTTTCACATGAAGCAAGGGAGAACACCCCACCAACTGTTTGTGACTGCTGCTGGCAATGGGAACGGAAGTGCTTTCACATGAAGAAAGGGAGGAGAGAACACCCACCAACTGTTTTGGGGGGAAAACCTCACAGGACCACAGTCAAGGCAGATTAAGTTTACAAAGTGAAATACGCTCATTAACGTTCAACGCAGATGATCCGAAAAAAAATCAAAATGATAAAAGGTGAAGTAGTTAATATTTTGCAACAATGGGTGTGTGTTATCTGCGCGCGCGCGCGCGGCGCGCGCACGCGCGCACACACACACACACACACACACACGGTCACAACGTTTTCGGTCTGTCTGTCTGTCTGTCTGTTGTCTCTGTCTCTATCTGTCTGCCTCTCTCTCTCTCTCTCTCTCTCTCTCTCTCTCTCTCTCTCACACACACACACACACACACACACACACACAAACAAACAACCACGCCCTCATGCACGCACGCTCACACACACACACACACACACACACACACACACAGAGAGAGAGAGAGAGAGAGAGAGAGAGAGAGAGAGAGAGAGAGAGAGAGAGAAAGAGAGAGAGGGGGGGGCGCAGGGCGGGAGAGGAAGGGGGGGGGGGAGGAGGGGAGATCGCATTTGTTTTCAGTTTGGATGCCCGATTTCAATTTTCTTTTCAGCAATCGCCAGCATAAATCTGACTAATCACGTATTGTGATTTTTAAAACTGCGTAAAGTAAGAGAAACTCCTTTGTTTCAGTACAGCAACATCTGGTTTTATTAAAGAAAAAGCTCACCACATCCTAAAAGGTCGCTGACACATTAAGAAAAAGTTTCTCTCTCTCTCTCTCTCTCTCTCTCTCTCTCTCTCTATCTCTATCTCTCTTAAGGTCCTTTCTTGTTGTAGTACATATTCCGTTTATCTGTATTTCATTTGAAAAAAAAAAAGTATCATTTCATGATGTGTATAAATAGTTCGAATACAACTATTGTAAATGTTTAAAGGACAATATGTCTTCTGTACATGGTGAACCCATATGTTTCACAGGCCAGCATAACTTGCATCGTCGGCGTGATTTAGTTAGTTATTTTTTTTTTCTATTTTTTTCTATATTTATGTACTGAAAAACATTCTACCTAACCTTTTTATTTGTTTTTTCATTCACTCCTTTTGAAATTTTGGTTTTATTTTAATGGAGCGGGACAGTTTTTAAAAAACGACTTTGGGAAGTTTGCTCTTGCTGTCCTCTCTTAAATCATGAGTTTGATTTTTTTTTTCTCTGTGTGTGTTTTCGTTTTGTTTTTTGTGTTTTGTTTATTCCTTTTAATAATGGTTTCTTGATTTGTGGATTGTTAGCTTTTGTAAATATTTGTTTTGTTTTGGATTTGTTTACAGAGCTCGTTTTGTTGTTTCCTGTGCGTCTTTCGTTGACTCGTTTTCTTTCCATTTCTTGAAAATGATTTTAATGTGCTTTCGCTCCTTGCCCTACTGTCCTTCCACTCTCGCTGCTCCCTCCTCAACTCCCCCCTCTCTCTCTCTCTCTCTCTCTCTCTCTCTCTCTCTCTGTGTTTCTCTCTCTCTCTCTCTTTTTCTCTCTCTCTGTCTCTCTCTCTCTGTGTCTCTTTGTCTGTCTGTCTGTGTGTCTGTCTGTCTGTCTGTCTGTCTGTCTCTCTCTCTCTCTCTCTCTCTCTCTCTCTCTCTTATGTGGGTGAGTGGGTGATCACCTCTTATCGCAAGGAAAATGATTCTCTGGAAACATAGAGGGCAACAAGGTTAACTCATACAAGTCCCAAGGAGTGATGTTTTCGATGGAATTAAGTCAGAATTACGCGTAGGGGAATCCTGTAGAAATACGAGAGCAGTCGGCACTGAAGTTCTGAAATAATTAATTAAGCTTAATACCATTAACTGTTGTTTATTTATGGAAAAAATGTTTGATGCTCAAACTGAATCCTTATGTACATAATGATGGTGGCGCGGACATTTTGGGATTTCACCTTAGTTCACAAACAGGGAAAAGTTCATGCATATGTGTCCTAATTCCGTTTTATACATGGGAACC
>JADBJO010004228.1:17500-52500 GCA_016801955.1 Conus betulinus | reverse complement strand
ATAAAATTGGCCAGTGGTCAAAGCCACTGACCAGTGGTCTGGAAGGGAGAGAGAAAGAGAGCTGTAAAAACCTAGAAAATTGACCAAAATGGCCACTGATTAGTGACTGACCACTGGTCATCGGCCTTGGCAAAGTTGAAAAAAAAAATATTCACGTGAACTTCTACCACATTGTTGACTGTGAACGCGTGAAATTTGACCAAAATGACCACTGGTCATGACCTTGATCCAAATGTTCACAGGAACGGCACGTGGTCAGAACAACACGTGGTCACAACGGCACGTGGTCACAACGGCACGTGGTCACAACACGTAGCACTGATTCTTGACCAAAGCTGGTGCCTGCAAGCAAACATGATCAGTACCGGTACTTAGAAGTGTAGGTGTGATGTTAGGCCTAGATGCGGCGTTAAAAGACACTTTTCGTGTCATTTCGTGTCTTTTCGCATTTTCACATTCTTTTCGGATGTCTTTTCGCGTTTTTCACATTTTTTTCATATGTCTTTTCGTGTCTTTTCGCGTCTTTTTCGTGTCTTTTCGCGTCTTTTCGAGTTTTTCGGATGTCTTTTCGCGTTTTCACATATGTCTTTTTCGTCGTGTCTTTTCGCGTCTTTTCGTGTCTTTTCGCGTCTTTTCGTGTCTTTTTGCGTCTTTTCGTGTCTTTTCGCGTCTTTTCGAGTTTTAGTGACACCCTCTCTTCAGCGGTGCCGCTCTGATCCAGCAGACGGGCGAAGTGACCTACTGAAAACAGGAACCGCTCACAGGGGAAGTTTCCCCTCGGAGTTCACATTGGTTCTGATTCTTTTTCCCATACAGTCCTTCGAATGAGGCTATAAACCGAGGTTCCATGTGTGAACGCACGCATAACATCTTGCACACATGTCAAATTCCATCACCAACTTTCGGAAGAGAAGGCCCGTTTGGCCGTTGGTATGGATGACACGTTACACATAGCATGCACCTTCCCCGAAGTTGGAGTATGGCTGAATTATGGCGAGATAAAAAAAAAAACCAAAAAAACCAAAAAACACAAAAAAAAAAAACGGTTATACACACAAAACTCCACTCCCTTTGTTGGGTAGATGGGTTTAATACTTGCCTGTCTATACAGGGAGTGTCAGCCTGTGTACGCAGAAGAAGTAGTAACCGCTTAGCTTCGCTTCCGACGTCAGTGAGTGTCCCGCTACGGACGGTGCCACCACACCCATCCATCCATCGAGAGACCGCCAGAGACTTGTCAATACCGAAATCTTAAACACGATCTCACCACAAGCGCGGACGTGGAGTGAAAACTGAAATGAAGATCACCACGAGAGCATGACATGAACTGACTGTATTCGACACTTTTTTTTTAATGAAGTAATGCGTGCATGCATGTACGTATGTATGCATGCATGTATGTATATATAAGTATGTATTATGTATGTGTATACGTATAGTATACATGTATGAATGCATGTATGTATGTGTGTGTATGTATGTATGTATGTATGTATGTATGTATGTATGTATGTATGTATGCATGCATGTATGTATGCATGTATGTATGTATGTATGTATGCATGTATGCATGTATGTATGCATGTATGCATGTATGTATGCACGATCGATGAGGTTGATGATCAATGTTATGGATTTCCATTTTGGTCTGAGACTACTTGCCGGGGCGGTATTTTGACGCCTGTTCTGATGGAAAACCTGGCGGTCAACCAGACCTGACAGACACAAACATCTGCAGCGTTGGTCAGGAAATTGACAGTCAGTCTCACAGGCACCTCAAGAAGATTAATGAAACACGACACTGTGGTTCCAGTCTTCCCCTACGACACCGTAAGATCTCTACACTGAGTAGGAAAAGGACCAGGGCCTAAACATCACGCGCGTAAATGTTTCTTTCTTTCTTTCATTCTTTCCCTTCCTTTTTCTTTTCTTTTCTTTTGTCTTCCTGTGTGTGTCTTTGTTTCTTCATTTGTTTCTTTCTCTCTCCCTTCTCTCTTTCTTCTTTCTACTTTTTTTTCTATTTATCCTCTCTCTCTCTCTCTCTCTCTCTCTCTCTCTCTCTCTCTCTCTCTCTCTCTCTCTCTCTCTTTCCTTTTTTTTACCTACCTTTTTTCCTTATAATTTCTTCTTCCATTGTTTTCTCCTTCCCTTCCCGTGCTTATTATCTTTCACCGGTTTTTGCTATTTTCTTCTCTCTCTCTCTCTCTCTCTCTCTCTCTCTCTCTCTCTCTCTCTCTCTCTCTCTCTCTCTTCCTTCTTTCTTTTGTTCAACCTTTTTTTTTTTTACCTTTCTATTTCTTCTTCCGTTCTTCTTTCCTTCTTTCTTTTCGGAAAGGCTAAGATGGGTTATATTCAGGTTTCCTTTTATACTGAAGGCCCTGACCATCGAGCCCTCTGGGGTCAGTCCACAAAGCCAGTCAAGGGGACAAAAGATTTACCTAGCACAAAAAAAAAGACAGATAAAAAAAAACGAAAATAAACGAAAAAAAAGGACCTGACTGGGACCTTTTCGGGGAGGGGTGGGTGGTGGAGAGAAGAGCAAGTGGGGAGGAAAAAGGGGGGAGGGGGGAGGTAAAGGATTCAAAGGAAAAGAACGGGCGTGGTGGAGTTATGTGGTGGATGTGAGGGAGGGGGTGTACCGAGATGGAAGTATAATGATCTGTCCTGATAACAAATGAACCCTTTTTTTCCACCCGAAACATTCAACATTTTATGACGAAATGGCGGTTCCTGTGACTGAGTATTTTGATCGTCGGTAGACTAATGATTTTGAAGTTTAATCAGCATGTTTCCCACCTAGTGTACCAAGATCTGGCAAATCTGAGAAGCGAGTCACATAATAGGTAAATCAAAGAGTGGACGACTAAAGGAGCTAACGAACAAGCGAGTAAGTGAGCGACTGAGCTAGTTTGCTTCCTTATTTTGTGAATTGGTCACCTACTCGACTGATCGGTAGTTAGCGATTGCGTGATATACTGAACACCTCCAACATCATCACACATTTCTCTGTGTTTCTCTCGGACAGCCGTATCCAGGGAAACCACGTGGCCTCAGAGAGCGTTATAGATTTCAGGGGCGGATCGCGTACTAATGGAAGGGGGCGGTCCAAATTGGGATCCACGTGCGATAACCTAGTGGCAGATCTTGTAAAGCTGAAAGAAAGGGGAGTGGAGAGGGGGCACCCGAGGTGCACATTTTGTAAAAGTTGGGGTGGGGTTGCAGAATGGGGATGGTGGTGGTGGTGGTGGAGGTGGTGGTGGACTCGGCCGCAATTTTAAAGAGCGCGAAGGGGTGGGGACGGGGAATGCAGATTTCTTAAATTTAAAATTAAAAAAAAAAAAAAAAAACGGTTTGGACATTCCACCATCGTCCAGAAGGTAGACGCACTGGAGGTCTCTCCTGCCAGACACCCACCACACATTTGCAATTCTGGAGTCCAAGCCCCCCACCCCACTACCCCTCACACCTCATTCCGCTCCTGCCGTTTCATCCATCAAGGAGATTTCTTCTTTAGATTTTGCCTTCTTCTCTTTCTGCATACAGAGTGTGTCAAATGCATTTAGCGTCTCATTTTGAAATACTTGCACTCCACACATTACTTATGGGCAAGTATGAAAGAAAGGGAGCAAACTCCGTCTCAGAGGAGACTTGAACCGTTTACTTCCTAGATGAAGTAAATGATGGGTGTATGCTTTTATGCTATGTTTTTTTTTTCCTGTCCCATTGTCCTTGTCCTATGACTCCAATACCGCTCAGTCCGGCTCCACACACACACACACACACACACACACACACACACACACTACTACTACTACTACTACTACTACTACTACTACACACACACACACACACACACACACACACGTCTGCCCTGTTGCAGCCCTAGCTGCGGTAGTTTGCAGACTGCATTCCATTTCAGGTTGCCATGTGGCTACCCACAGGATGGAGACACTGCACTGCAGCCGAGTGTCTTCGGTGGCGTTAATCCAGCGGTGCCTGGTCTGGCCCAACACCTGCATGACACCACCGGCTATGCCCCAATCCTGCAGACGTTACCCAGCGGTGGCTGGTCTGACCCAACACCTGCATGGCACCACAGGCTATGCCCCGATCCTGCAGACGTTAACCCAGCGGTGCCTGGTCTGACCCAACACCTGTGGAAAGAAACTCGTGGACAGCGTGGCAGCAGAGAGTACTCAGAAGAGAAGCCCCCTTCAAGCAAGTGTTTCGGCCCTTATCTCCTGACACTCTAGGGGGGTTGGGCCACACCCGGTTCATGACTCCGGATGTCCCTCTGCTGCCCCTTTTTTTTCCCAAATTGGGACGAGCCATGGCTGGGATTCGAACCCCCCTCTGGACATGCTCATTTTCCACTTTATGACTCGCGCACTAACCACTGAGCCATTGGGACACCTGATATTTGTAGTTAAGCCTTATGAAGTTCACTTTTGTTCCTCCTTGACCAGATCCAGCTTGAACACCTCTCTGCTGCTTCTGCCATTGCTTTCAGGGCTGTTTTTTTTTCTCTCCCTGCAACTGAGAGCTGTTTCATGAGGCTGTATGCAGACGTTCCCACAAACACCCTAGCTCCAATTTCTGCAGTGAGGACTTTGACCTGATAGCCTTCTCTCCTCAGGCTGTTTGTCAGATCAGCATACTTTTCAGTCTTGTAGATTTGAGCTGCCTCCATTCTGTTCTCATATGGCACCGTGAGCTCGATCATGATCAGCTGCTTGGTTGATTGAGAGTGGACTACTATGTCTGGTCTCATGCCACTCTTGCTGATGATCTCTGGGTAACTCTTCCATTCTGGGAGGTCTGCAGTGCACTCCCAGTCATCTGCCCCGTCCAGCAGACTCTGCCTGCATGTTCCGAGTGGCACTGTTGTTCTTGGCCACGATTTGCTGCCTCCTGCCGTGAAGAATGTTGCGGGTGCTTTTGGAGTCCTGATTTTCCCTTTTGTGGTGTTGGTACTAGCCCAGACTACTTGTACAATCTCTTTGAGCACTTGGTTGTGCCTCCATGTGTACCTTCCTTGAGCCAGGGCTACTTTACATGAGCTTAGGACATGCTCCACTGTTTGTTTTTCATGGCAGAGGGGCATGAAGGATCGTCTGTTTTCCCCACTTCACCAGGGTTGCATTTGAGGGCAGAAGGTCATATGCAGAACTGAGAATGAAGCTGACCCTGAGAGGGGCCATGTGCCAAATGTCATTCCAAGTGAGACTTCTTTGGAGTGCATTCTCCACGTTGTCCATTGCCCTTGCTGGCTCTGCTGGACTGCTTTTTGGAGAGTCTTTTTTGGTCCTATTCTTTTCTCATCTCCTGAATCATCATGTCTCTTTTGGCTTTTCCTTTGGCCTTTGACCACCATTCAGTTTTGGTCACCCCCAGTCCTTGTCTGTTGGTCTGTGTGTTTCCTGTTATTTCTCTGATCTTGAGACTTTCTTTTGCAGAATCCATTGCCTCTTGAACTTTTCATTTTCTCCCCTGTCTTCAGCTGGGGCTTGATTGCTTCTACCACCTTGTCTCCTGAGTCCTCCAGCATGCTTTGAAGTCTGATCTTCCCTGCTTTGTATTCCTCCAGGATGGATTTCAGTGGTAGTTTCAGCTTTGCTTGGCGACAGTACAGCGCTATGTCAGTCAGACAGGGTGGGACACCAAGCCATTTCCTTGTGAAACTTGTTGATTTTGGATTCCATTGCCTCCACTATGCTGGTGCAGATGTCGTATATCATCAGAGGCCATAGGAGCTTTGGTATCAGCATGAACTGCAGACACCAGACCTTGTATTTGCCAGGGAGCCCACGCTAGTCAATGGTCTCCAAGCCTTCTTCCGACATCTGCTTGGTTTCTTTTGCTCTTTGTGTGTCTTTCAGCGTATCATCATATCATCTTCCAAGGCTCTTGACTGGCTCTTCTGTAACTGTTGGAATGGCCTGGTTGGCAACACTGAAAACTACAGATTCGACCACTTTTCCTTTCCTCAGCGAGAGACTCCATCTTTGGCTTTAACTTAATTCTGGATGAGGCAACTATGTCATCCAGCCTCTCCAGCACATGACGTGTCTCGTCTTCTCTGGATGAAATCACTGTAGTGTCATCCATGAAGGCCTTGAGAGGGGGCATCTTGTATCCATCGCCAAAGTCTGTTTGTCTTGCGTTGCTTGTTGCTGCTTTCAAGAGACTTCCATTGCCAACACGAACAGTATTGGGGAAATTGCACAGCCCATTGCAATGCCACTTCCAAGTTGATCCAATCTGTTGTGTACTCCTTGGTAGAGAAGCGCAATGAGAAGCCATTGAAGTACTTCTTGAGCATGTTGCAGATGTTCTTTGGCACATGGTACATCTCAAGAGCCAACTGTATCATCTCATGGGGTACAGATCCATATGCGTTTGCCAGATCAAGCCACACTACGTCCAGGTCTCTCTTTTCTGTTTTTGCTCTTTGGATTGCGTCCCAGATCATTGTGGTGTGTTCTACACAGCCAGCCACGCCTGGGATGCCACCTTTCTGACTGACACATCCAAGTACTTGTTTTCCATGAGGTACTTGGGTCAGCCTTGCTGCCATGACAGAGAAGAAGATTTTCCCTTCGACGTTCAGTAGTGATATTGGCCTGAACTGGCTGATGTCACTTGAGTTTTGCTCTTTGGGGATGTACACACCATCTGCCGTCATCCACTGGCCGCTGATCTTCTGGTTTCTCCAAGCTGATCGCAGCAGCTTGTGGAGCCACCTGCATGACACCACCGGCTAAACCCCTATCCTGCAGACGTTAACCCAGCGGTGCCTGGTCTGACCCAACACCTGCATGACACCACCGGCTAAACCCCTATCCTGCAGATGTTAACCCAGCGGTGCCTGGTCTGACCCAACACCTGCATGGCACCACTGGCTAAACCCCTATCCTGCAGACGTTACCCAGCGGTGTCCTGGTCTGACCCAACAACTGCACGACACCACCGGCTATACCCCTATCCTGCAGACGAAAACATATGCCAAATCGTGGAGCCAGCGTTTCAGTACGTTATCTTCTAAGGTTTTTGCTACTACGTCCATACGACGACAAAGCCCCCCAGGAACTAGCTGATACAGACATGCTTGCCGCGAACTCTCTCAGGCTTTTGACGAGGAGAGGAAATCAAAAGTGAATTCAACACGAGAGCAGGATATGAAGGGCCACAGACATGGACATTTGTAAAAGAAAAGAAAAAAAAAATGATTAGTGAAGAAGAGGATGATGAATAGAAAAGCTGAGGAGATTCGTTCCCCTCAAAGACTACGTGACAAGGCTGTACTCTATATTTCCATTCATGATATAATTATCTCGGCGTCAATCAGGCCCGAAGAATACAAACACCTGCAGTGTTGGTCAGGACATCGGAGGAACACTCTCAGAGACGCTTTCATGAACTGGATGAAACCTGATAGTGTCCCCCAGTTTTTTCCTATGACAGAGAGGACAGCTGAAGCTATGTGGCAGCTTGAAGGAAAGAGAAAGAGTAGAGAGAGAGAGAGAGAGAGAGAGAGAGAGAGAGAGAGAGAGAGAGAGAGCGCAGGGTAAACACAAACAAGAAGAGAGAGAGAGAGAGAGAGAGAGAGAGAGAGAGAGAGAGAGGGGGGGGATAAAAATAAGAGGAAAGAAGAGATAAAGCGAAGAAGGAGTGGGAACAAATGCAAAGGAAATGGGGGGGGGGGGGGGGGGGGGGGGGGGGGGGGAGGGGGAGAAGGCTTAGAGAGCAGAGGACGGGATAGGCAAATACATATACAAACACAGATTATGTTAAGAGACTGACACGCACGCACACACACACACACACACACACACACACACACACACAAGACAAAACACTCCCAGACGGTCTCTAGAGGGGACACAAAAGGTCCTATTTGAGAGCCCGCAGAGAGCGCCTTGGGGAATCGTTTAACTCCCTTTCTGTCCGATCCGCAACTCTCCTAACCCTTCAAAGGGCCCACATTACAGCGCCCCCCTCCCGAGGGCCTTTGCCAGGCTGGGAACCCAGTTTCCATGCTATTTCACCATCCACAGGCACAGCCCTGCTTCACAACGACAAAATAAAACTGGCGGCGGCTAGGGAACGTTATGAAAGGCAAATGTTACTGATTTGATGATTCTCGACCTGCGTTGTTCCTTTCAGAACCATTTTTAAGGGGGGAAGGGTGGGGGTGGGGGGTGGGGGAGAAGAAAGGTTAATCAATGTTCCAGTGACGCATCTCGTACGGTGGAAAGGACGAACAGGGAGAAGTAAAGGAGAAAAATACAATAAGGGTTTGTTTGGTTGGTTGTTTGGTTGTTTGCTTTTTTTGTTGATAATCATATAAGGGCGATGAAGATGAGTCTACAGCCTCTTCCCTTTGCCCACGAAAACGGGGCGTGAAGGATCAGATACCTTTGGACATTTTTCAGCCATTTAGCAAGCAGTGGGTGTAGTGCAAGCACGGCTATGTTTTTCCATTCTGTTTTAAGAATATGTGGCAATGATGTATTCTATGCCCCACCCCTCCCCTTGACAATAAAATCTAGCGACAACCAAGTCGAAGAGTTACAGACACATCAGTGTTTGTCAGGAGCTTCCAGCAACACTGTCAGAGTGGCATTCATTAGGTGGAATAAACCACTGTGTTTCATTGCAGTGCATAGCATCCTAAAATACTCGGCAAGAGACTAATAAAAAAAAAAAACAGACCTCATCTCAAAAAGAATCATGTGATTGTTCAATGTTCCTGTTAAGCGGAGCTCGAATTCACAATCCGTTATGCGAATCATTGCGAAAGCGAATGCTGGCGAAAACAAAGACATTATCTTTGGTGAAAGCAACTTGCATTTTCACAAGACGATTTACATTAGCCGGTAACAATGAGTGAATAAACGAATAACATTTCTTTGCACCATCACAAATATCGAAATTACAAAGCTATGAAACGCCATTGTTAAACACAAATATTTTGATATATCTTGATTAACATATATCTGCATATGCATCTGGATTTGCTTTCAACAGTTTGTAAGGTGCTAAAATAAGCGTAAACACATCTACACAATCCCTGCATAGATCTGGCACAGTAGGTAAATCAGACAAACACCGTTCACTGATGACAGACGCCCAAAATGGCTACGAAAGTAAGTCTGGAGACAAACCTAAATGTTTGAATACATTTCTGAGGATTTCAGAATTCACTATGGGTTATGAGGAGACATCTCTGCCTAGGCTGTGAAACAGAATGAACAAAAACATATATGACATCTAAAAAGGGAATGGAATCTGATGATTTTCTCAAAGGAACTGCCACGAAAGCCAGCTATTTCTGTTTCATGTGGGACAAAGAAACTGAATACTGAAATCAAGTTTAATGAAACTCAAGAACAATACAAACTGAAAACAAAATCAAGGGATTAAACTGAAATGGGAGCTATGAATTCCGTGCACAACATTCTTCCTCTTTCTGAATAAGTACGTGTTAAAGCGTTCTGAAAAGATGGCTTAAGCAGAATATTAAAACACTTTTAACAGTCAAATGTCTGCTCCGCTTATGACCGTTTTGCTATTTAGACTTGAAAGTCCCCCCCCCCCCCCCCCCCCCCTTCCCCTGTAACTCCACAACTACTGTCATGTGCCAGAAAGGGAGAAACGGTGTCTACGTTGCAGGTCGTAAGACAACGCCGCCGTTTAGAATGATCTTATGGTTGAAATGGGCACCATTATTCACAATGATAGTTGTAGTAGTGTGTGGATTTTACGTTTGGTAGGTTTGGAATGAAACTGGAATTCAAATAGCTTATTTTATTGACCCATTCACTGAAATATTCACTAAAATACCAAGATTAAAACCGAAACTGACGGGAAAACCGGAAGGTATTTACCACCTCTCCCACACACCCCCACACCACACACACACACACACACACACACACACCACACACATATATATATATATATATATATATATATATATATATATATATATATATATATAAACAACAATGTAAAATAATAAACAACATAAAAAAATAAATAGAAATAAATAAGAAATAAATAAATGTGTGTCGGGTTAAAACAAAAAATTGCATTGTAGACTTACTGGAACCGCCATACTTGTAGTGTGCACATGCACAACGTAATGAGGTTGTTGTATCTGAAAAACTATCACATCCAAGACCAGTTCTGTTGTGGGGAAGCCGTCTTCGGAATGTCCGTGTCGATTTGGCCTTTAGACTGTAACGAAACATCTTTGTCTTGAAACAAAACAATATAGTGTATGGAAAGGACCCTCGCTCTAGAACTGTTG
This sequence comes from Conus betulinus, assembly GCA_016801955.1. Lineage (NCBI taxonomy): Eukaryota > Metazoa > Mollusca > Gastropoda > Neogastropoda > Conidae > Conus > Conus betulinus. The sequence goes on along the minus strand of JADBJO010004228.1, from coordinate 42,185 downwards.
GTATAGTAGACTTTATTTTTTCTGCTTGGGGGTTCGTTTTGCCTGCAAAGTAGAGAGAAAAATGTCTGAGATGATTGTAGTTAAGGAACTGTTCAAAGTAACATCTGAAACTAAACATTTTTTTTTAGCTTAATATTTATTAAATTAAATAGTGACTGGCACACGCCGCGCGCGCGCGCACACACACACACACGCACACATATATATATATATATACATAGATATATATATATATATATATATATATATATATGAGAGAGAGAGGTTGCAACTACACCAATTTTTAAACCTGACAACACAGCTTACCGTCTTTACAGACTATTTTTTCCATATGTTGTTTATCCCCCAACTGCCTATAGCCCAACGGTGGATCGTATGAGGACCATACACCTAAGCCACGCCAGTAACAACATATTACTTAAGAAACGATCCGCTTTTAAAGCGAACGGGCAGTACGAACAGCCATTAAAACTCCTCTGAACGCTATGCACGTTTTGTGATCTCCCAGTGTGGAAAATCACCGGGACCAGCATACGACGACTGTTTCGGTCTCAGCTCGTCAGAATTGTTGCTGGATTCTGGGTACTGACCGATCGGAAAAGAGATCGACATAAACAGAAAGGAAACTCTCCCATGCCGAGAAGACTCCTTCCTCCTACATGAAAAAGAAATGACTCCCAAACCAATAATGAGCTCTTAGTGAAAGGAAAGGGTACACACTTTTTTTTAATCAGAATGGTAGACTAAAATTTGTTGAAAAAAAAAAAAAAAAAAAATATCGAATGTGAAATGGTAGACTGAAATTTGTTGAAAAAAAAATCAAACGTGAAAAATGTGAAAAATGTGAAAGACATGAAATATGGGACCCAGCAACGAGGGATAAAAATCCACAATGACTGAACGATAACTTTCAAGAATTTGACCTTAAAACATTTCACTCCACAGGGCTGAGTTGAGGTTGAGGCAAGAATTGCACAATTAAAACCCAGAATTAAACCTGCTTAGGCCTTGGTGTGTCCACTGCAATGGTAATACAGGCGTCCAAGGTCTTGTTATCAACAAACACATTGCTCTACAATATACCCCGCCGTCAGAAAGAAGAGGGTACGAAAGGAACTCTTCCCCAGCCCGGGGCTGTGTATGCTTTCTTTTCTCTGGCAGTGGGTGTCTTATTAAGGACCAGCAAGCCAGGGGCTGTTTCGCTCTATTCGAGCTCGTCAGGTTGTGCGTTGGATCCGGTAGCCTTTAGCCTGTTGCAGAGAAGCCCTTCACAAACAAAAGAAAACAACAACAGAAAAAAAAAAAACAAATCGCCCAGATGGACTGCCCTGATGGGCCCTTTGCGGTCGGCTGGGGCTGGCTAAGCAACATTACCATACCTTACCCCCGAAATCGGGTTTTTTTTAGAGGTTTCATGCTTATTCGTAGGAATGTATGTACGTTATGTATGTATGTATGTAGTATGTATGTATGTGATGTATGCAATGAATGTAGGTATGTATATTATTATGCATGAATGTAGGTATGTTAGTATTATTATACCACTGGGCCACACACACACACAGGGAGACACAGAGTGACAGGCACACGACAAGAGGCGACACACAGGAGATGAGTGAGCGAGAGAGGGGGGACCGAGAGAGAAGAGAGAGAGAGAGAGCGAGGGGGAGTACGAGAGAGATTTGCGTGAGGAGAGAAGAGGGAGGAGAGTGATGAGGAGGGAGAGCTCGGAGGTGCAGGTTGGGAGAGAGGAGGACCGGAGGGTGGGCGATGGAGGAAGGAGCGAGGAGAGAGAGAGCGGATGGGAGGAGGAGAGAGGTTTCAATGTAAAGAAAAAGAAAAAATAATATTTATCTTAAACAAAAAAAAAAAAAATCCAAAGATCCAACAGAGTGCATGCAAGACCGCAATATCCACGTTGCGTTCGGAACGTCAAATTATCATGTCATGTAAAATAAAAACAAGACAACTTTCAAACCGCTGCATTACTTCACTAACGGATAGAAAAGAACAAGGTTCGTGATTACGCGAATGATGAAAGAGGGTGAAATCAGTGAAAGAAAATAAAGAAAACAACTATGAAACAATAGCACAATCAATAAATGGAATGACTCCGTCCATCTGCCAAACCCATTACACAATCTCCAGGTTCGCCTATGTTATGCCTGTCAGCATAGAAACGACTGATGGCATCTGGCCAACAATGACCACATTTAGTGCTGATGTGCTGTCAGCATACAAAACTGACAATGAACGCTTGGGCAAAGGACATCTTCAAATGGGTTGTATTGTGCTCTCTCTCTCTCTCTCTCTCTCCTCTAATCTCTCTCTCTCTTCTCTCTCTCTCTCCTCCTCCATTCGATAACCGATACTTTAGGCGCATCACTTAGAGAAAAAAGACATAACAAAACATTTTAAAAGGTTTAAATGGTCAACCGACATAAAGTGGTCGACATTTTATTGTGCAGTGAGGAAAGGAAAGAGAGTCATTACTGATGTAGCTATGCATATTTTTATGCACTGAGGCACAGGGAAGAACATAGATATTGCTACAAAATCTTCGTTGATTCCTATCACCCATCTGTTTGGATAGCCACTTCTGCATTGGGTTACGTGTACCTACGTTTACAGGCAGGAGGCCTAACATCAAACATGTCATTGTCATTGTCTCTCCTCTCTCTCTCCTCTTCTCTCTCTCTCTCTCTCTCTCTCTCTCTCCTCTTCTCTCCAACACACCACACACACCACCACACACACACACACACACACATGCACACGGCACTCATGCACGCACGCACTCACACACACAACACACACACACCCACACACATACACATACACACACACACACACACACACCACACACACACACACACACACACACACAAACATACACACACACACACACACACACACACACACAACACAACACCACACACACAACACACACACACACATGCGCGCCGCTGCTGACATTGCTTTTGGAGGAAATAATCGACATGTCATGTGTACCGCTGTGGCCAAAACGCCGCAAATGAATTTCAGATGCCTGTCATTAAACTAGTAAAACTAAAACTAATAAAAGGAGGTAGTATTTCAATTAGAAATGGGAGAGGAGATCGGCATTAAATGGGGATAGAGAGAGAGACAGAGACAGAGACAAGACAGACACAACAACAGACAGGCAGGCAGGGGAACAGACAGACAGACGAGAGACACAAAGAGACACAGAGAGATAGCGAGACAGAGATAGAGAGAGACAGGAAGGAGAGACAGAGACAAAGCGAAGAGACAAAGAGAGAGACAGAGACAGAGAGAGAAGAGAGAGAGAGAGAGGAGAGAGAGAGAGAGGGAGAGAGAGAGAGAGAGAGAGAGGACGCACAGAGCCAGACAGACACACAGGCAGGAGAAGAAGGAAAGAAATAAAGATTCGGAGGAACAGAAAGACAAACACAGGCACACACACACTCGCGCTCACACACACACACAGGTGACGTGCGCGCACGCACGCACAGAGAGAGAGAGGAGGAGATGAGAGAGAGATATAGAGAGAGAGAAGAGAGAGAGAGAGAGAGAGAGGACAACAAAAGGAGGAAAGAAAGAAGATTCGGATGAACACACACACCACACACACACACACACACACACCACACACACACACACGTGCGTGCGCGCGTGGACACCACAAACGTGGTGACACACACACACACACACACACACACACACATACAGGGAGAGAGCGAGATTACAGAGAGAGAGAGGAGAGAGAGAGAGAGAGAGAGAGAGAGTGTGTGTGTGTGTGTGTGTGTGTGTGGTGTGTGTGTAAGAAACAGTAAGAACGAAACAGAGGACGAGAGGACAGAAACAGTCGGAGAGTTGGGTCATGGGAGTAGAGGACACATGTTTACAGTGACTTGAAGCCAGTGGACCCATTACGATCAGTATCAATGAGTATGTGTGTGTGTGTGTGTGTGTGTGTCTGTGTGTGTGTGTGTGGTGTGTGTGTGTGTGTGTGTGTGTGCGTGTGGTGTGTGCGCGCCGCGCGCGCGCGCGCCGCACGCGCGCGTCTGTGGATATGTGTGTGTGGTGTGTGTGTGTGTGTGTGTGGTGTGTGTGTTGTGTGTGTGTGTGCGAGTGCGAGCGTGCGTGTGTGTGTGTGTGTATGTGTGTGCGTGTGCGTGCGCGTGTGCGCGTGTGTGGAACCATCCGCCCAATATCGCCACCATTGCACCCCTTGCCCCTACAATTGGGAACCATACCAGCAATTCTTAAAAATGTGGAGAAAAAAAAAAAAAATGGGGAAGAGACACTGACGAGAAAGCATTGAATTTAATAGCAGCAGCGTTGATCTGAGCGACCCGCTATTCATTTCACATCACCCTTCATATTTCCTATCACATTTCATGTCTCAAGGAATGAAGGTTAAACACGTAATTGCAAGGCATATTCCTAGATTCCCTAAAAAAGTCGTTAGAAGATATTTTGCAAAACAATGACAGGTTGTCAACGAATCGTGAGCAACAAATTACTGTTGAGAGAGAAGGATGAGCGACGACGAGAGAGAAAAGAAAGGAAGAGGAAAGAGCGGGAAAAGAGAGAGAGAGGGAGAGGGAGGAGCAGAGAGGAGAAGAGAGACAGGAGAGACAGGACAGACAGACAGACAGACCGGACAGGACCGAGGACGGGAGAATCCACACAAAATCTTTAAGACACAACGGGCCAATTGCCGATTTAAGTTAGATATTTTTTTTCAGACATTTATTTCACAAAAAAACAGAGAAAAAAAGACAAAACGGAAAAAGAAAAAAAACGAAACAAACAAAGAAAAAAAAAAAAAAAAAAAAAACGAATGAAAATACACGGGATTGAGTAATGAATAAGAGAGAGAGAGAGACGAAGAAGCAGACGAGAAGAGAATGGAGGTAAGGAGAGGGATGGGAGAGAGAGAAGGAGGAGAGGAGAGGGGGGGGAGGGAGAAGGAGAGGGGATAGAGATCGTTGGAGAGATGGAGAGAGGAGGAGGGGAGACGGGGAGAGGAAGGAGGGGGCGAGGAGAGGGAGAGACAGTGAGGAGAGAAAGGACAACGGGGAGGGCGGAATGAAAGGAGAGAGAGAGGAGCGGAGAGAGGAGGGAGAAGAAGAGGAAAGGGGGGAGAGAGAGAGAGGGGAGTGAGGGAGAGAGGACCAGAGAGAGGGAGAGGAGAGAGAGGAGAGACAGGAAGGAGAGGAGAAGGCGATGGAGGACAGAGAGAGGACGAGAGAGACAAGAGGGAGGAGAGAGAGCGAGTGGGAGAGAGACAGCGCGAGAGGGGAGGACGGAGAGAGAGGAGAGGCGAGAAGAGAGAAGGGAGCCAGAGGACAAGGAGACCCGACAGGGGTGGTGGAGGAGAGAAAGGATCCGGAGGAGGAGAGAGGGGAAAGACCGCAGACAGAGATGGGAGGGGAGTAGGGAGGAGAGGGTGGAGAGGCCACCGGTGAGAGAGAAAGAAGGGGGGAAAAGCACCCGAGAGAGGACAGACAAGAGAGAAGAGACTAGAGACAGACAGACGACAGACAGACAGGGACGAGATGAGGACAGACGAAGATACGAGGAAGGAGGAGAGGCGGAGAGGATGGGGAGGGAGAGAGGAGAGAGAAGAAGAGGAGAGAGAAGAGAGGAGAGGGGAAAGGTCCCCCCAGAGAGGTCGGGAGAGAGGGGGGAGAGGACGAGAGGAGGACTGAGGCAGAGGAGAGAGGAGAGGAGAGGAGAGGGAAGGGGGAGAAGAGAGAGAGGGTAGAGGAGCCGGAGAGGAGGGAGGGAGAGAGAGGGGAGAGAGAAGGAGGGGAGGGACAGAAGAGAGGAGAGACAGACGAGGGCGAGAGCGAGAGACAGATACAGACAGACAGACAGACAGAAAGAGCGAGCGAGCGAGCGAGCGAGAGAGAGAGAGAGAGAGAGAGAGGAGAGAGAGATGGAGAGAGAGAGAGACAGAGAGACAGAGACAGAGACAGAGAGAAAGAGAGAGAAGTGAGACAAGATAGACAGACAGACAGACAGACAGAGACATTTAAAGTTAATGAGTTTAAAAGTCATCAAAAGTTGTTTCCTTCATTGACGATTTCATTCATTCCTTTGAACATTAAACGGAAAACTGACACAAAGAAGGCGCTTGGCTTTTTTACTCCGTTTCGTTGATTAGCTTAAAAGTTCAATGAAACAAAAAAGAGTAATAGTGTGTGTGTATGTGTGTGTGTGTGTGTGTGTGTGGTGTGTGTGTGTGTGTGTGTGTGTGTGTGTGACAAAGAAAGAGAGAGCGAGGGAGGGGGAGAGAGAGAGAGAGAGAGAGGGGAGGGAGAGAGAGAGAGAAGAAAGAGGGATATATATATATATATACATATCTATACATATATATATATATATCTATATATATAGATATATATATATATATATATATAGGGAGAGGAGGAGAGGGGGAGAGAGAGAGAGAGGAGAGAGAGAGAGAGAGACGAGAGAGAGAGAGAGAGAGAGAGAGAGAATTATTTAATCTTTTAAGTAAAAGCCATTGGCCCATTCTGATGGAGCCGCATTCACAATACAGTTAGAAAGGGTAATCTTATACAGTGCAAATACATGTCTACAGGTACGTTGCCAAAGGACCGATTGAACATCTAACAATGATGGCGGCACGTCTTGCAAAGGCTTTAGAGACAAATATAATGACACGTTTCGCATTGTTCCAACGTTAGGTGATGACGTTACAAGGCATAATGTGAACATGCATGGATTCATATTGTACTTTCCTGGGTTAAAATCTTTTCTGAAATCGCTATAAGTTGGACACAAAAGGACCAAATGGATTTCATCTTCCCCAGCAGATGAACAGAGAGTGGACATGTGGACATAACAGACTGTGGACAGAGAGAGAGAGAAGACAGAGAGAGAGAGAGAGAGAGAGAGAGAGAGAGTTGAGAGAGGAGGGAGGGAGATACATTAGGGGAGGGGAGAGAGGAGAGAGAGAGGTGGGGAGACGAGAGAGAGAGAGTTTTTCAAATAACAATTAACGGAGACGTGTTGTCACGAACAACATACGTAAGTTATGACCCTAATAAGAAAAAAAATCATAACTTTAAGCACAAAAAAAACATTGCATACAAAGTTGACAATAACCCACCAAAATCAAAAAAAAAAAAAAAAAAAGGGGCGAACAAACAGTGCATATATGAAAACATTATCAACACATACCGAAATCACAATCAAAGAAAACAAACGTCTGGTAATTAAAAGTAATTTTCGCCTCTCAAGGCTTTGTAAATGTATAAATCACAATTTTGTTAGTCGTATGTGCTCTATCCGTTACTAATAGTAATGTTTACTAAAACTCTCCGGGACTATTTTTTTTGTAAATACATTTTGAAGAAGTTAACTGCGCTCCCGAGATCAACAAAAGCAGAACAGAACCAAGTGGCAATACCTGCGACAGATATGCTCTCTGTGAATTTAATACCATGTTCTCTGTTCCTCTATGTCCGATTTATGCAGCCAAAGCTAGAGTCAAACTACTTTAACTCATTAACTCGAGAAATGAATTAGCTCTGCACTGTGGATGCCTTGAATTTCACGTAGCATATACATATTCTGTCAACGTTGTTCGCATAATTATTACCTTCTGGAATCGAGTCGTTTTGTCTGGAACGTAGCTATGAAAGAATTCATAGATTCCACGCCCTGGTTTTCCCTTACATAGTGGAGACCATAAGCACTAAAAACAATTATCAGCTTTGAAGCTATGTTGTTGTTTTTTTCCTGTATCGGCCAAATTTAGTAGCACTTAATGCGCTGTGTGAGGTGATTTATGGTCACTTTATGCGCTGTGTGTGAGGTGATTTATGGTCACTTTATGCGCTGTGTGAGGTGATTTATGGTCACTTTATGCGCTGTGTGAGGTGATTTTTGATTGAAACTGATCCTCCTATTCAGAAAATTCACCGTCACCGGTGTTTCATATCCAAAGCAAAGATACCTCTTTTAACAACAGAAAAAAAAAAAACAAAAAAAAAAAAAAACAAACTTATCATTATTTATGGAGGATCTTCAAAACCGTGTTTAAGAATCCTAATAGAATATGCGCTGAATTTGGCAATAAATGGTTCAAAGAATAAAACCAACCAAGAACAATTGCAACGAATGTTACGTAATTAATGCAATTTATAGAATAATAATACCGTTAGCAGTTCGTTTCACTTTGCACAATAATGTCCACTAGAGAGAGAGAGAGAGAGAGAGAGAGAGAGAGAGAGAGGGGGGGGGGGGGGGGGGGGGGGGGGGGGGACTGGAAAAGTGGGGGTAGGGATCGGGAAAGAATAATAATTTAAAAAAAAAAAAATGCAATGAAAAATGCTTGCCCGTCACTTGAAATCTGGCACAAGCAAGCGCTCGCACGCACACAGATTGATGCTCATCTGAAAAGCCCCCCGAACCCTTAGAAGGCGTTAGAACAGAAACAAAAGAAATCAGCACCAAAGGGGTCACGCATCATGCAGACACATGCCAGACTGTCGTATAGCTTTCCCATCGGATGGTGCTGTGCCTATGGGATGAATTAACTGGTCGGTATTTAAAATTTTATCATTCACACACACACACACACACACACACACACACACACAGAGAGAGAGAGAGAGAGAGAGAGAGAGAGAGAGAGAGAGAGAGAGACAGACAGACAGACAGACAGAGGCAGAGACAGAGACAGAGGCAGAGAGAGGTGGGGGGCAGGGAAGAGGTGGGGGTTGACGTTCGAGAACTTGTAAGAACCATGTTACGCACTGCGTAAAAGGAAAGAAAGAAAGAAAGGAAGAGGAAGAGAAAGAATGAAGGAAAGAATAAAAATTGAAAAGAATGAAATCAAAGAGACAAATAGTCCTTCTGTAAAAGAAGAAAAACGGAGAGAAACGAAGAAAGAATGGGGAAAAATCCTTAAAAATAGACACACGTTGTTAGACAGAAAGATTAAAAAAAAAAAAAAAAAAAAAAAAAAAGAAATTAAGCAATGAGAAGAAAAGAAAAAAAAAAGAAATAGCCAGTAAAGAAACTGTGTATGAACGAAAGAAATTAAAAATAATATGAAAACGCGAGAAGGAATAAAATAATGAAAGAAAGAACGAAAGAAGTAGCACGCCATGTTGAAACTAACTTGGAAAAACCGATACGGGGCAAAGACAGGTGGAAAAGAAAAAACCAAGTAAAGAAAAAAAAAAATTAAAAGAATGAAATACAACCAAATCAGTAAACAACAACAAAAGATAAGGACATTTTTAAAAAGTACAAATAAATACAGAAGGAAATAGGAATAGACAGACAGCAAGCAAGAGAGAAAGACAGACAGATAGAGTAATAGAAAACAAAATAAGGAAAAAGGAAGAAAGAAAAGACAGAAATAAAAAGGACAGGCAGAAAGACAAGCGGAGAAAAAGACAGACAGACTGATAGACAGACAGACAGACAGACGGACTAACAGATAGATAGACAGACAGAAACAAAGAAAGAATGACCAAGAGAAGAACGCTAGAAAGAAAGAAAGGAGGACAGAAAGAAAAGAAAAAGAAAAGAAAAGAAACAAGGCAGGAAACAAAGACAGAAAGAAAGAAAGAAAGGGGAAAGAAAAAGAAAAGAAAGAAGGAAAGAAAGAAAGAAAACATGAAAGAAAGAAAGAAAAGAAAGAAAGAAGGAAGGAACGAAAGAAAGAACGAAAGAAAACCAATACCTGAAATGGCTGAAGACGCTGAGAGAGTGCGGACCTGGGGTCGCTGTCAATCTGGTCTCTTCCCAAGCTGCTGGCTGTGGACAGACTGACCAACGCACAGGCGACAAGCAGGAGAACGCACTGGCAAACGGATGGAGACATGATGACTCTGCGACAAGGGGTCTGGAACCAGACAGCAAAAAAACGAGACGAACACGAGAGGTAACTCTGACTTCGAGTCAAGAAAGGGAAAGCAAAGAGAAAATACTGTTTTGTTAACTCGAAGAACTTACAGAACTTACAGCAAAAAACGAACTTGCTGAAGGGGCTTAAGAAGGTGGAAGTGAGCTGAAAATGGGCTGCCTTGATGGTCGAAGAGTCTCGTCTGGCACCAAGATTGTTTGCAAAGGCGAGCGAGAGTAAGCAGCGACAGAGGGAGCAGCGACAGAGGGAGAGAGACTAGTTCTTCGCGTAAAGGGAACGGTTGTGGACGTGAGCGTCATTATATATCGCTGGCCGCTCCCGGCTTCATTGGCTATTGGTTAAATCTGATTGGTTAGAGAACCTTCGACGTCATCTCTCTCTCTCTCTCTCTCTCTCTCTCTCTCTCTCTCTCTCTCTCTCTCTCTCTCTCTCTGCGTGCGAGTACGTGTATGTGTGTGCGTGCGTGCACGTGTGAATTTCTCTTTCGTCGCAAATTGATCTGCTATTGGTCGCTATCCACATGGGAATCCAGGGTTGAGAAAAGACGTGGGAGAAAAGGAGGGGCGAGGGTGGAGGAGCAGAAAGAGTAGGCGAGAGAGAGAGAGAGAGAGAGAGAGAGGAGAGAGAGAGAGAGAGGGGTAGATATGTAAATGGAATACAAACAACTTAAAAATCAGAAAAGGTGAACAAAAAAGGCGGGGGGGGGGGGGGGGGGGGGGGGGGGGGGGGGGGGCGGAGAGAAGGATGAAGTTGGAAGCAGAATACGGGTGAAGCATGAGGAGAGGGGGTGGGGGGTGGGGGGTGGGGGTGGGGGTGGAAGACGGACTCAGTTTAGACTTCCCCAATTAGTCCATAGAAAAATCAGAATTCCTACCCCACACATTAGATTACCCATGGCGACAGATGGTAAATGACAATGAAAAAGCCAAACACACACCCCCCAAACAAACAAACAAAACAAACAAAACCAAAAAAAACAAGACGGAAGAGAGACAGAACACAGAGAAGAAAGACCCGACAAATACAAAAAGAAAGGAAGAAACGAATAGGCTGAGATAAGAAAGAGAGGGGGGGGGCAGAGAGGTATGGGCGCCCGGGAAAGAGAGGTATGGGGGAAGGGAAAGAGAGGTATGGGAGGAAGAGAAGAGAGGTATGGGGGAAGAAAGAGAAAGGTATGCTAGGAAGGGAAAGAGAGGTATGGGGGAAGGGAAAGAGAGAGTATGGAAGAAGGAGGAAGGGCCGAGCGAGGTATGGGAGGAAGGGAAAGAGAGGTATCGGGGAAGGAAAAGAGAGGTATGGCAGGAAGGGAAAGAGAGGTATGGGGGAAGGAAAAGAGCGGTATGGCAGGAAGGGAAGAGAGGTATGGAAGAAGGGAAAGAGCGGTATCGGGGAAGGAAAAGAGAGGTAGGTATGGCAGGAAGGGAAAGAGAGGTATGGGGGAAGGAAAAGAGAGGTATGGCAGGAAGGGAAAGAGAGGTATGGGGGAAGGAAAAGAGAGGTATGGCAGGAAGGGGGCCGAGAGGTATGGAAGAAGGGAAAGAGAGGTATCGGGGAAGGAAAGAGAGGTATGGCAGGAAGGGAAAGAGAGGTATGGGGGAAGGAAAAGAGAGGTATGGCAGAAGGGAAAGAGAGGTATGGGGGAAGGGAAAGAGAGGTATGGCAGGAAGGGAAAGAGAGGTATGGGGGAAGGGAAAAGAGAGGTATGGGGGAAGGGAAAGAGAGGTATGGCAGGAAGGGAAAGAGAGGTATGGCAGGAAGGGAAAGAGAGGTATGGGGGAAGGGAAAGAGAGGTATGTCAGGAAGGGAAAAGAGAGGTATGGGGAGGGGAAAGAGAGGTATGGGAGGAAGGGAAAGAGAGGTATGGGAGGAAGGGAAAGAGAGGTATGGGGGAAGGGAAAGAGGGTATGGCAGGAAGGGGAAAAGAGAGGTATGAGAGGAAGGGAGAGAGGTAAGGGGGAAGGGAAAGAGAGGTATGGGGGAGGGGAAAGAGAGGTAAGGGGGAAGTGAAAGAGAGGTATGTGAGGAAGGGAAAGAGAGGTATGGGAGGAAGGGAAAGAGAGGGTATGGGGGGAAGTGAAAGAGAGGTATGGGGGAAGGTAAAGAGAGGTATGGCAGGAAGGGAAAAGAGAGGTATGGGGGAAGGGAAAGAGAGGTATGGGGGAAGGGAAAGAGAGGTATGGCAGGAAGGGAAAGAGAGGTATGGGGGGGGAAGGGAAAGAGAGGTATGGCAGGAAGAGAAAGAGAGGTATGGGGGGAAGGGAAAGAGAGGTATGGGGGAAGGGAAAGAGAGGTATGGCAGGAAGGGAAAGAGAGGTATGGGGGAAGGAAGAAAAAGAGGTATGGGAGAAGGGAAAGAGAGGTATGGCAGGAAGGGAAAGAGAGGTATGGGGGAAGGGAAAGAAAAGAGGTAAGGGGGAAGGGAAAGAGAGGTATGGGGGAAGGGAAAGAGAGGTATGGGAGGAAGGGAAAGAGAGGTATGGGGGAAGGGGAAGAGAGGTATGGGGGAAGGTAAAGAGAGGTATGGGCAGGAAGGGAAAAGAGAGGTATGGGGGAAGGAAAAGAGAGGTATGGCAGGAAGGGAAAGAGAGGTATGGGGGAAGGAAAAGAGAGGTATGGCAGGAAGGAGAGGGAAAGAGAGGTATGGAAGAAGGGGAAAGAGAGGTATCGGGGAAGGAAAAGAGAGGTATGGCAGGAAGGGAAAGAGAGGTATGGGGGAAGGAAAAAGAGAGGTATGGCATGAAGGGAAAGAGAGGTATGGGGGAAGGGAAAGAGAGGTATGGCAGGAAGGGAAAGAGAGGTATGGGGGAAGGGAAAGAGAGGTATGGGGGAAGGGAAAGAGAGGGTATGGGGGAAGGGAAAGAGAGGTATGGCAGGAAGGGAAAGAGAGGTATGGGGGAAGGGAAAAGAGAGGTATGTCAGGAAGGGAAAGAGAGGTATGGGGGAGGGGAAAGAGAGGTATGGGAGGAAGGGAAAGAGAGGTATGGGAGGAAGGGAAAAGAGAGGTATGGGGGGAAGGGAAAGAGAGGTATGGCAGGAAGGGAAAGAGAGGTATGAGAGGAAGGGAAAGAGAGGTAAGGGGGAAGGGAAAAGAGAGGTATGGGGGAAGGGAAAGAGAGGTAAGGGGGAAGTGGAAAGAGAGGTATGGTGAGGAAGGGAAAGAGAGGTATGGGAGGAAGGGAAAGAGAGGTATGGGAGGAAGGGAAAGAGAGGTATGGGGGAAGGGAAAGAGAGGTATGGGGTGGAAGGTAAAGAGAGGTAGGCAGCAGGAAGGGAAAGAGAGGTATGGGGGAAGGGAAAGAGAGGTATGGGGGAAGGGAAAGAGAGGTATGGGGAAAGGGAAAGAGAGGTATGGGGGAAGGGAAAGAGAGGTATGGAAGGGGAAGAGAAAGAGAGGTATGGTGAGGAAGGGAAAGAGAGGTATGGGGGAAGGGAAAGAGAGGTATGGCAGGAAAGAGGGAAAGGGAAAGAGAGGTATGGGGGAAGGGGGAAAAGAGAGGGAAGGGAAAGAGAGGTAAAGAGAGGGGTATGGGGGAAGGGAAAGAGAGGTATGGGGGAAGAGAGGTATGGGAGGAAGGGAAAGTAGGTATGGGGGAAGGGAAAGAAGGGAAAAGAGAGGTATGGCAGGAAGGGAAAGAGAGGTATGGGAGGAAGGGAAAGAGAGGTATGGGGGAAGAGGGTAGGGGGTAGCGGGTGGGAGGAAGGGAAAGAGAGGTATGGCAGGAAGGGAAAGAGAGGTATGAGGGAAGGGAAAGAGAGGTATGGGGGGAAGGGAAAAGAGAGGTATGAGGGAAGGGAAAGAGAGGTATGGAAGAAAGGGAAAGAGAGGTATGGCAGGAAGGGAAAGAGAGGTATGGGAGGGAAGGGAAAGAGAGGTATGGGGGAAGGGAAAGAGGAGGTATGTCAGGAAGGGAAAGAGAGGTATGGAAGAGGAAGGGAAAAAGAGAGGTAAGGGGGAAGGGAAAGAGAGGTAGTATGGGGAGGAAGGGAAAGAGAGGTATGGGGAGGGGAGAGAGAGAGGTATGGGAGGAAGGGAAAGAGAGGTATGGGGGGAGGAAGGGAAAGAGAGGTATGGGGGGAAGGGAAAGAGAGGTATGGCAGGAAGGGAAAGAGAGGTATGAGAGGAAGGGAAAGAGAGGTAAGGGGGGTAAGGGAAGGGGAAGAGAGGTATGTCAGGAAGGGAAAGAGAGGGAAAGAGTATGGAGGCAGAAGGAAAGAGAGGTATGGGGGAAGGGAAAAGAGAGGTATGGGAGGAAGGGAAAGAGAGGTAAGGGGGAGGGGAAAGAGAGGTATGTCAGGAAGGGAAAGAGAGAGGTATGGGAGGAAGGGAAAGAGAGGTATGGGGGAAGGGGGAAAGAGAGGTATGGAAGAAGGTTTAAGAGAGGTATGGGGGAAGGGGAAAGAGAGGTATGGCAGGAAGGGAAAAGAGAGGGTATGGAAGAAGGGAAAGAGAGGTAGGGGTGGGTGGAAGGTAAAGAGAGGTATATGGGGGGGGAAAAAGAAAGAGAGGTATGGGGAAAAGGGGGAAAAGGAGAGGTATGGAGAAAGGAAAGAGAGGTATGAGGGTAGAGGGAGGGAAGAGAGGTATGGGAGGAAGGGAAAGAGAGGTATGAAGGAAGGGAAGGGAAAAGAGAGGTATGGCAGGGAGGGGGAAAGAGAGGTATGGGGGGGAGGGAAAGAGAGGTATGGGGGAAGGGAAAGAGAGGTATGGGGGGAAGGGAAAGAGAGGTATGGGGGAAAGGAATGAGAGGTATGGGGGAAGGGAAAGAGAGGTATGGGGGAAGGGAAAGAGAGGTATGGAAGAAGGGAAAGAGAGGTATGGGGGAAGGGAAGAGAGGTATAGGGGAAGGTAAAGAGAGGTATGGAAGAAGGGAAAGAGAGGTATGGGTGGAAGGTAAAGTGAGGTATGGGGAAAGGGAAAGAGAGGTATGGGGGAAGGGGAAAGAGAGGTATGGCCGGAAGGGAAAGAGAGGTATGAGAGGAAAGGAAAGAGAGGTATGGGGGAAAGGAAAGAGAGGTATGGAAGAAGGGGAAAGAGAGGTATGGGTGGAAGGTAAAAGAGAGGTATGGAAGAAGGGAAAGAGAGGTATGGGTGGAAGGGGAAAGAGAGGTATGGGAGGAAGGGAAAGAGAGGTATGGGGGAAGGGAAAAAGAGAGGTATGGGAGGAAGGGAAAGAGAGGTATGGCAGGAAGGGGAAAAAGAGAGGTATGGGAGGAAGGGGAAAGAGAGGTATGGCAGGAAGGGAAAGAGAGGTATGGAGGAAGGGAAAGAGAGGTATGGCAGGCAGGAAGGGAAAGAGAGGTATGGTGGGAAGGAAGGGAAAGAGAGGTATGGGGGGAAGGGAAAGAGAGGTATGGAAGATAGGAAAGAGAGGTATGGGGGAAAGGAATGAGAGGTATGGGGGAAGGGAAAGAGAGGTATGGGGGAAGAAGGGAAAAGAGAGGTATGGGGGAAAGGGAAAGAGAGGTATGGGAGGAAGGGAAACAGAGGTAAGGAAGAAGGGAAAAGAGAGGTATGGGAAGAAGGGAAAGAGAGGTATGGGTGGAAGGTAAAGAGAGGTATGTGAGGAAGGGAAAGAGAAAGTATGGGGGAAGGGAATGAGAGGTATGGAAGAAGGGAGGGGAAAGAGAGGTATGGGGAAAGGGGAGAGAGAGGTATGGGGGAAAGGGAAAGAGAGGTATGGAAGAAGGGAAAGAGAGAGGGGTGGGTGGAAGGTAAAGAGAGGTATGGAAGAAGGGAAAGAGAGGTATGGGTGGAAGGGAAAGAGAGAGTATGGGAGGAAGGGAAAAAGAGAGGTATGGGGGAAGGGAAAGAGAGGTATGGGAGGAAGGGAAAGAGAGATATGGCAGGAAGGGAAAAGAGAGGTATGGGAGGAAGGGAAAAGAGAGGTATGGCAGGAAGGGAAAGAGAGGTATGGGAGGAAGGGAAAGAGAGGTATGGCAGGAAGGAAAAGAGAGGTATGGGGGAAGGGAAAAGAGAGGTATGGGGGAAGGGAAAGAGAGGTATGGAAGAAGGGAAGAGAGGGAAGAGAGGTATGGGGGAAAGGGAAAGAGAGGTATGGGAGGAAGGGAAACAGAGGTAAGGGAAGAAGGGAAAGAGAGGTATGGAAGAAGGGAAAAAGAGAGGTATGGGTGGAAGGTAAAGAGAGGTATGTGAGGAAGGGAAAGAGAAGTATGGGGGAAGGGGAAAGAGAGGTATGGGAGAAGGGAA
Source organism: Conus betulinus (assembly GCA_016801955.1). Taxonomy (NCBI): domain Eukaryota; kingdom Metazoa; phylum Mollusca; class Gastropoda; order Neogastropoda; family Conidae; genus Conus; species Conus betulinus. The sequence goes on along the minus strand of JADBJO010004228.1, from coordinate 26,055 downwards.
AGAGAGGTATGGGGAAAGGGAAAAGGGAAAGGAGGTATGGGGAAGGGAAAAGAGAGGTATGGGAGGAAGGGAAAGAGAGGTATGGGGGAGGGAAGGGAGAGAGAGGTATGGAGAAGGGAAAGAGAGGTATGGGTGGAAGGTAAAGAGAGGTATGGGAGGAAGGGAAAGAGGTAGGTATGGGGGAAGGGAAAGAGAGGTATGGAGAAGGGAAAGAGAGGTATGGGGGAAGGGAAAGAGAGGTATGGGAGGAAGGGAAAAGAGAGGTATGGTGGAAGGGAAAGAGAGGTATGGGAGGAAGGGAAAGAGAGGTATGGTGGAAGGGAAAAGAGAGGTATGGGGGAAGGGAAAGAGAGGTATGTCAGGAAGGGAAAGAGAGGTATGAGAGGAAAGGAAAGAGAGGTATGTGAGGAAGGGAAAGAGAGGTATTGGGGAAGGGAAAGAGAGGTATGGGGGAAGGGAAAGAGAGGTATGCGGGGAAGGGAAAGAGAGGTATGGGGGGAGGGGGAAAAGAGAGGTATGGGAGGAAGGAAGAAAGAGGTGGGAAGAACAGAGGAAAAAAACATCTGTAAGAATACGTTGTGGAAAATTCTGTTCGCTTGCGCGCCTCTCTCTCTCTCCTCTCTCTCTCTCTCTCTCTCTCTCTCTCTCTCTCTCTCTCTCTCTCTCTCGTGTGTGTGTGTGTGTGTGTGTGTGTGTGTTGTGTGTGTGTGTGTGTGTGTGTGTGTGTGTGTGCCTCCTACATGCATGCGTTCTCTCTCTGTGTGAAAGTGTGCGTGCGCGCGTGCGTGCGTGCGTGCGCGCGTGCGTGCGTGCATGCATGTGCGTGTGTGTGTGTGTGTGTGTGAAACAGATATTTACAATCGATGAACTCTGTCAAAAGGCTGCTGACATAAACACACACACACGCACACACACAGAGAGAGAGAGAGAGAGAGAGAGAGAGAGAGAGAGAGAGAGAGAGAGAGAGAGAGAGAGAGAGAGAGAGAGATTTGTCCATCTAGTTCATGAAGTCCATCAGAACGTTTCCATAAATGTCCGCTCATCTCGGTGACAATGAAAGCCTCGTCGCGCTTCTTCCTTCACTCTCCTGTCAACAATCCCTGATGCCCTCCCCTCATCCCTCTTACACACTCCCTGGCACACATCAACGGCAGATTATTATAGCAATAACTGTGAAGAACGCAGCTGTCATGAAATCGCTTCAATGTTCTATTATGCATAAATGCATTCCTTATACTACAAATTCCGCTGCTTCTTCCATTATCATTTCATTCTTTCTTGACAGAACATCACGAGCTTGATTTGGATCGGGAGTATGATAAAAAACAATTATATTAGTCTGCCATTCTTTAAGATAGCTCCGTGAACAGCGCAGTGGAATACATTTTTTTTTTTTAAATTCTAGTTTCGTTTTCAGAAGACGAACACGTCTTGCCTTCTGTCGTTTCACGCAGGAAGTACAATCTACGAGTTTTGAATGAAGTTGATTCCATCTAACATGTCATTATTTTGTTAAAGCAAATACAGAACAAAGGAATTATGTCTTTACAATCGGACAATTGTCTCCAAAGGTCAGAATGGTAGTCTTGCTTATGGAGGGGGGGGGGGGGGGGGGGGGGGAGGTAGAAAAGGGGGGAGGGGGGGGGGAGTGGGGATTTGTTATGCAGCGGAACGGGAGATAAACAACATGATAATATGAAACTATTTTAAGTGAGACGATGATGTCGAAGCTGTCAACTCAAATACAGTTCCATTTTTGGAAACTTGTTCTGCTTAGAGCAAGTAACGATAATGGCCCTCTTGCAGGAAACGTGGCCTTTTCATACCGAGATTTTGCTGCTATGACCTAATATGACTTCTGCCAGAAAAAAAAAATAGTGTTCAATGAAAGTTTTTTTTGGTTCATCACATTGATCCGGCAAAAAAACCTCCGTGCAAGACTCAACTGGTTGAAAGAGGGTCCATTTGGAAAATGAACGCTGAACGCTTAAACGAGTCAAAGATGACGACTGTTGTGATCGTTCTGTAACCTTCGTTATTCCAGAGAAGGTGTCACAAGTAATGCCGTTGACGGAGGAGAATCCAAGAATTACCCGTGATGAATGAAACTGAGACCGCGAGGAATATTTCAAACTCACTTTCCATTTATATTTTGGCGTTCGGAAACGTTGTCTCCGTAGGGTCCATCTTTATTTGAATTATGATAAAGAAAAGAACAAAAGGAAGAAGACACATGCTACACAATTAGTAGACTAGGGTGTTCCCAGATGAGGATCCACCTGCAACACGTAAATCATCTAAAAGTGCAGACAAACAAATGATGGTGCGTTTCTTTTTTTCAGAATCCGGCCATGTAACCATCATATCACTTGACAAAGACAGTGATCTCACACTAGAATGTCAACCACTACCTATCCAGAATATGGATGTTTGGCCAGCCGCTGTGGTCCAGTGATCAGAGTCGCGGACTCCCTGCTGGGAGGCCATGGGTTCGATTCCACCAAAGCCATTTATTTGATGAGTCTTTTAGCTCAGATCAGCTCCTTCCCACAGTGGAGTTCGTTTGGGGTCTAACTCGGGAGACTGGGACGACATAGCCGAGTTACATCCTCTTGATGTGAGCGTCTCTGTGAATGTTGCTCAAATTTTCTAACACTTCTGTCTGTATCTCTCGGTCTTGTTTGACCCTGATATATGTATATATATATATATATATATATATATATATATATATATATATATATATATATATATATATATATATATATATGAAAGTAAGCGTAGAGTGCCCTGTAATGCAGTCTTAAACCACAAGGGATCATCAATATCATCCTCATCCTCCTCGAAATGCAGAACAAAAGTCTCAAGTCCAGTGGCTCTTCGTGCTGTACTTTTGTGGCCACCTCAGTGTTCAATTCTTCTCCGAGTCTACGCTGTCGGTGAAGTTGGTGTCAGGGTCGCGCATATCCACAAGTTCGTGGGGATCGTCTTTGGACGGACGTGGTGGTGTCCTCCTAAGGTAAAACTTAATCGCGCTGGCTCCGAGACTAAGCAGTTGTCGCCAGCAGGTGGGTTAGGAGTGTGTTCTGTGTATATTGGATCAGAACAGGCACCACTGAACACCGCCAACATTGATTGCTCTTTGCTTATCTATTTATTGATTTTCTTTTTGTTGTGTTTCCTCTTTTCTTTTTTTTTTCTCTTCATTTCCCTTTTCGTTACCCTTCTTTGGGATGCTGTTCAATTTGACTTTTTTCCCTTGACGGTGAAAAATCACAGATTCAGACCTTCATTAGACATCAAGGTGGATCAAGCAATCAACTGTGACTCACTGATGACTCTGATTAGGGAGGCGAAAGACAATTTCGTTGAGCCGATACAAATGGTTCTGTTTTGAAAAGACTGCAATTGCACCAGTATGCTGCTACAAAAGATATTACGATACTCTCTTTATCCTCACTCTGATTCTCATTTTTCTGGGCTTTTTTTCTATAAATCTTTGCCGGATCTTTGGTTTGATAACGGACAAAATGTTAGCCTCCACTAAGTTTCCACAACTACACATTGGATCAGTTTACCATCGGCAGCCAATCAGTGGCAGATTGCATCCAATTCCAGGGTATCAAGGGATAGGGTGTTCGGCACATTTCTGAGATGCTGTCAACACTGATGGCCTGAAAAACAGTTGAATTATTAACCATTAGGACTGACTACTCCAACTGTTGGCAGTCTTAAAGTCGCTCGTATCTTTTGATGGATCCTCTAATACCGACTCCAATATTTTCTCTTTTATTGATAACTCTTTATTTATGATTCTACTTCTGTGCAGTTTATTTTCTTATACCATTCTGCTCTTTTTTTATTGTAGCCTTCGCTGCCTGCTTTGGGGGAGTCTGTTGGGTTATCTTTAACCAGTGGTGAAATTAAATAGGTAGTGTACCTTCAGTTGTTACGAGGTTGGAAGACACATGAAACCAAGTTCCGCTGGTGAGTACTATGGGACAAAGAGACACAAGTCAATTCTGGACAGGCAGTAAGTCTTTGCTTGGTCATTGCTTTAATAATGGAGAAATAGTTAGCCCATAGTTTATTTCCACCACCTCTCATTTGTTCAGCACAACCAACATATCTAGATTAAGACATGAAGGCAGTTCCTGTTTTTAGCAGTCTGTAAAGGTAGCAATACCACCTCTCACTTGTTCAACACAACCCAGATTAGCACCTAAAGGGCAGTTCCTGTGTTTCGTCGTCTGTGAAGGTAAAAATGTTGGTCTGCAGGTTCACCGTCAAGCACACTTTGTTAACTTTAGAAAAACCCCCATGCGATTGACTCCAATGCCTAAATACTTTGGAAGAACTAGTAATGCTTAGTTGTTCCAAACAACAAAAATGAAAGTATCTTTCGTTTCTTGTTTAGAATTCAACATAGTAACTCTTCTTTCTGATACATTATTTGCAAGTTTCCATTCTATATTACAATCCTTTTGTAAACTCATCAAACGCCATTTGTAAGCTTTCTCTTGTATCAAACTAAAAGAAGTGTATACTCTGCGTATAAAAATAGTAGCTAGCATTATATCTATATATATATATAATAAGAATATATAATCTGCGTATATATAATATATATAGTGTTCGACGCAGACATTGTCTAGAGAAAGTCAATGAGAAGAGAACATTTTCTGAAAAAGAAGTTCCCAAAATCCTACAGATCTGAGAAAAGAGCAAAGGAGAGTGATTTTCCCCCTTGGCAGACACTTCTAAAACTCCCCAAATAATCCGGTTTGTTTCAATCATATCGAATACACTGAACAGATGCGCTCATATAGTTTCACAGGGACTTTTAAAATACTACCATCGTTAATTACTATGGTTCGTTTGATCTACAGACCGTATTTCCACACTGTCAGTGGCTTTTTTGAAGTCTTAAATGCAAAGAACAGTCAATTACTTAATATCAACAGGAGTTTTCAATATGGATGCAGATTAATATTGGAATGATTCTTTCTAAACCCAACATCATCAGTTAGTTATATTTTACAATTTTCAATAAAGTCGGAAAATCTATTGTTTGAATTTTTATTTCTAATTCACCAAGGCATTTTAGCTTGATACCTCTGTAATCATCACAATCAACTTTACTTTCTTTCCATCTGTAAAGTGGCTTTCTCCGGTGCTTTACCTTAATCTATGATTTATTAGATGGTTTACAAGTGATGTCTCTTTATTCAGGAATAGTATTGTATTCAGTACTTTACCTTAATCTATGATTCTATTAAATGATTTACACAATATATCTGTTTTCTTCTGAAACACAATCTTTTTTTTTATAACACTCGCTGTGTGTCACTTTTACTCCAGCAAACTATCCATCCCTTAAGGGAATGTAACTGTAAATTTCAACTGTTTTGATTGGTGCACCTGGAACATCAGTATTATTGTTAAGATTGCAATTGATAAATCATCGTCCTCGTTTCCCCCCTAGGGTGCTATTGAACTGTTTAGTATGGACTGGCAATGTGTTTCAATCTATTGAGTAATCAGACTTTGGGCAAACCTTTTCTCTCGTGCCCAGTATTCTCTCTCCGTTTTTCCTCCTCACTTACAAAAAAAAATATCCCTTTGATTTCATTTTCATTTGTCTAGCATAATCTCGTAACATTATCTTGTATCCGGTGCTTTTTTTTATTTTGAACTTATTTACTTTATTTATTTGGTGATAGGTTGGGGCTCGGTCGTGCTTGACGTTTATGGACATTGAGTTTGGACAATGATTTTGATGACTTTGGTTGTCCCAAAACATGTTTGCTAAACGAACTTATTTTTGATCATGGATAGATTAAGAATTTTGTCTTTAAACACTAGAGGTTTAAGCAACAAACTTAAACGAAAAGCTTTGTTTTCACAAATTAAAAACCAGAAAATAGATATCGCATGCCTCAAGGAAACGCATGTAACGGAAAAAAAGATGCACCACTTTGGGAAAAAGAGTGGGGAGGAAAACTGCTATATCAGTCTGGGTCTAAGCACAGCCGGAGAGAAGTAATCCTTACTGTAAAGCATTTCAAAGGGGAGATTAGCTGCTGAAACAGGCTGAAAGAATGATGATCGCTTCAGTTAATATATGTTCAAAAATCGTTCACACTAGTAAATCTGTACGCACCAAACGACAAAAGGGATAAAAATGGTGTTTTTTCAATAAAATGAAGTCAGTTCTTACAAATTACACAGATAACTTAATTATAACCGGTGATTTTAACACCGTAATGTCTAATGACATGGACATAATATCGGGGAACCCACATTGGCAGAAAGAGATAGACATATTTAAAGACGTAGTTGGTAAACTTGAATTGACAGACATATGAGAGAGTTTCATAAAGAGGAAAAATCCTACACGTGGTGCAGAAGAAATCCCTTTATAGCCAGACGTCCTGACTACTTCTTTACAAACGCAGAAGTACTGAATCGGTGTGTTTTCATGCGATATACTGTCGGTGCCCAACTCTGACCACAGAGCAGTTACTCTCGAAATAAATAATTCACCGTTTTTAAGGGGTCAGGATTCTGGAAATTCAATAATTCATATTTGAAAGACAACATCTTTATTGAGAAAATGACTAGAAAATTGGAAAATTATGCTGGAAAGTACGGAAGTCTCAACTGCGGACATATCCAGCCACTGGGAAAAACTGCAAAAATGAAGATTAAAGACATCTGTGTGGAATATGGAAAATTTAAAGCGAGTCAGACGAAAAAAATGAGATAATTCAACTGCAGGGAGAGTTACAACTGCTGGAAGAGGCAAGTGCCAGAGACCCACAAAATGCAAGGATCCATACACAAACTGAAACTATTAAACAAAAATTAGAACTGATCTCGTTAGAAAAAAGCAAGAGGAGCGCAGATTAGATCGAAAATGAACTGGATTGAAAAGGGGAGAAAAATACCAAATTTTTCTTAGGTCTAGAGAAAAGTCGGGCAAAGAATAAAATAATGACTCAAATTAAAAAGGAGAGTGGGGACATATTTCAAATCAAGCAGATATTCTCACAGAACAAGTTAAATTTTACTCCGAAATGTATAGTAAGCCAACACACACAAAGGAAAACCTTAAAGAAGAACTTAATACATACCTTGCGAACGAACATTTTTCCAAAATTAGACAATGAAGAGGCCAGACTGTGCGAAGGTGAGATCTCGCAAAAAGAAGCAGGTGTAGCTCTAAAATCAATGAAAAATGGCACGTCTCCGGGAAGAGAGACGGCTTGACAGTTGAGTTTTATAAGTTCTTCTGGAATAAGTTAAAAAATGGTGGTTACCAAATCGTTTAATGATGCATATGACAGAGGGGAAATGAGCTATACACAAAAGCAAGGCATTTTATATTACTACACAAAGGAGCAGAGCTAGCAAGGGATTCCCTTAGTAACTGGAGACCAATAACACTACTAAATATAGATTATAAAATAATGGCAAAAGTGATTTCGATGAGATTGGTCAAAGTGATCGGTAAATTAATTAATGAAGACCAAGTTGGATATCTAAAGGGCAGAAACATAGCGAGCATTATACGTACAATTGACGACGCCATCGAATATGTTAATGCAACGAATACACCAGTGCTTTTTACTCTGTACACAAATGATTGTTCAGGAAGTGATTCAACTTTGTACATTAAATATTCAGATGACTCAGCACTTGTGGATCTTTCCAACTCTGATTCTGTTTACTTCAAGGAGGTTCAAAGATTTGTTGACTGGTGCGATCATAACTATCTTGATCTGAATGTAACAAAAACGAAAGAAATGTTGATTGATTTTAGAAAGAATCCAAAAGCTGTACCACCACTTTTTATCAAAGGTGCTGAAGTAGAACGTGTTGAATCATACAAATATTTTAGGAACTTTTATAGATAATAAGCTGAATTTTAAATCCCATGTTGAGTATGTCCACAAAAAATGTCAAACCAGATTATATTGTCTTCGCAAGCTGCGATCATTTCATGTGAATACTGACATTCTTCGGACATTTTATTCATGCTTCTTGGAATCTGTTCTAACTTTTCTCATTTATGTGTTGGTATGGTGGGTTGACTGACGTTCTTGCAAATCAGTATGACCTTCTTCAGTCAGGACGAAGATATCGATCGGTTAAATGCAGAAGTGTCAGATTTAAACAAAGTTTTATTCCCCTGTCCATTGATTTCATGAACTATTATAGACACATTCACAGGTTTCTCGGGACTGAAATTGAATTGCCATAAGACTAAAGCGATGAGATTAGGCAGTCAAAGACAAGAAACCGGAGACCTTGTATTTCAAACACAGAAAACAAATTGAAGATACTGGGCATATTTTTCACAAGTGATAAAAGCGCTGTAAATGTTGAGGGCAACTGGAAAAACAGAATCGAGAAAATCGAAAAAAAAAATGTATATAAAACTGTGGAGCCATAGAGACTTGGGAATTAATGGGAAATTTAATCATTATCAAAAACATTTCTGTTATCACAGTTGATTTTTGTCATGCAGAGTATTGGCTTACCAGAACATG